>VMBQ01002374.1:47505-71131 GCA_007657795.1 Dreissena rostriformis
AAAAAAAAAAAAAAAAAAAAAAAAAAAAAACAAGACTGTATTTTAATCACTGCACTGGCTGCTGTTTTCACCTTTACATCACCAAACTGTTTTTTTAATCACCCCTCAACTCTATGTTGATGTTTTTTGAATGCACTCCCCACACAACAGTTTTTTAAACACCCCTGGCACTAGACCATTTTTAGAAATTGCTACACTACTCAGCTGTTTTGTTTTATTTCCTCTACAATCCTTTTTTTTTCAATCACCCCCCATTAGAATGCATTTAAATCACCACAATAGACTATTTTTAGAACACAAACGAGACTGTTAATTGGAATCTCCATAGAAGACTGTCTTTAATAAGTTTCATTAATATTTAAGTCGAAAGATAAATATCAGTTTAAGAACGATCAAATGAAGAAAACGGTTTAATATTGAAGCAGAAATCGACAAAAACGGCCCATAACTCCTGGGTAGAATTTAGTTGATCATCAAACTTTGATAATACAACTTAATCTCTGTCATTTTTATGAGGTCTGGTGAAGAAAAAGTGCTTATTACGGAGCAGAAATTGAAAGTGATCAACAATAACAAACAAATATACCTCCTTGTCTTTGATTATTTATTGATAACCAGAAACATGTATAAATTCATTAAAAGTAAAATAAACCTTCACTTATTCATAAAATGTTAAATATTATTATTAATAATTTAATGAACCTGTTCACAGCAATTTCTAACCAACAAAGGAACCATTGATTTCTTAAAATTCTTGAAATTGTTCACAGACACAATGATGTCTCCTGGCCTTTTGATTAGGATATTAAAATATTGACCAATGAGAATGTTTTTTTCATTTTAACATTGATTCCATTGGTTGAGCCTAAGATTGAGTGTAAAAGTATTCAAACTTTATAGGCTCGGCACTACCGTGAGGAAATAGTATTGATCCCATACTAAGTCTCATATTGAAATTTCGACCAATGAGAATGCTTTTTACATTCGATGTTAAAATACATATTGCATGTTTAAGATTAACAAAAAGATCTTAAGAGGGTTTTTTTTTCATGGGGCCAGATAAGTACAAGGATGTACACTGCAATAAGAAAATGAACAATATGTCATACTTTTAACAACAAGCAAAAATAATAGAAAACCAGTGTGAAAATATGCTAATGTAAATGTTATAAACTTACAATAAGGAAAAGAGCATCAAAGAGATGCAATATTTTTACATTTGGAAAATTACATAGAAAAAAACCCATGAAAACTGTCTGAAAAATAGTTGACGCCTACTTTAATTACCACAAACTCACAGAAGTGAAATGTAATCCTCGAGCACTTCTAAGAAATGAAAACAGCTGATTCCTGCTGTGAAAAGGGCCAGCTTAAAGGATTTATTTTGCAGATTTTAAATTGAAATATGTACCAGTTCCACATTTACCACCGATTTTACAGCCCGGTTTTTCTTTAATAGCAGTATTTCTACATTATAACAGCATAATGTAATTAGGACCAAACTTCTGCTGATGATTTCAAATTTCACATCTCACCACAAAGAGGGTCATGCGGGTGCATGGAAGGCAAGAAATACACAAAACTAAGCCCTCAACACTTGTTGGTAGAATTGTATTTGTTTGTGTTTCTTAGTTATCTTTCCATGACATGAGAAAAGGAATTTCATGGTTGGTTCATAAGTTTATCAAAACAAACAAAATATGTATGAACATCATAGCAGGAAATAACCTCACCTACCTTTGGTTGAAAAGGTCAAAAGAAATGTTTGCATTAATTCAGTGAATTACTTCTGATGTTTGGAGATAAAACTGTTTAAAGCTCCCACAACTATAAAGGTGATCAGAAGCATATTAATTTTTAAGTTTATAGGTTAAAAAAGTATTATTTATTATATTTTAAACTTTAAATTAAAAATATTGGCATGCTAAAAACTTTAATAAAGTCATCAGATCACCTACCTTTGGTTGAAAAGGTCAAAAGAAATTTTTGCATTAATTCAGTGAAATACTTCTGATGTTTGGAGATAAAACTGTTCAAAGCTCCCACAACTATAAAGGTGATCAGAAGCATATTAATTTTTAAGTTTATAGGTTAAAATAGTATTATTTATTATATTTTAAACTTTAAATTAAAAATATTGGCATGCTAAAAACTTTAATAAAGTCATCAGAAGTACCATTTTGGCTGAACAACCATGCATTATTATTAAAGTATGGACTTATTAGAAGTGCAATATCTGAGGATATGTGCAAAAAACCTGTCCTATTTCAATATGAATTCTGTTGTGCACCATCACATGGTCTTGCACAGCTAAAAAGTCCATACATGTTTTATTACATGACTTATAATCAATATGCTTTTCTTTCCACAGTGCATCTCTGAGCCAATCAAACGATCCTTATATAATTTGAGTAACATGTATTTAATAACTAAAAGAAAAACAAGAAAATATGAAAAGGCCTACTACTGGTGAATTAAACATATGTGCCTTGCTCTGGGAAACAAGGATATCAGTAAAACTGATGGATGCTCCCCAATGATGCTTTGTCGATATATGGTTTAATTGTGTGAAACATGCCAAATATGGAAGAGATTGGTAAAATATTGAAGGCGCTATGAGAAACTGTAACAAAAGTGTGACAGAAGTACGGAAGTAGAAACTGGCAACTATATGCTCCCCATATATATATAATATGGGGAGCATAAAAAGGGTTTAATGCATATGCATTAAAAGTCATCCCATATTAGCCTGTGCTGTCCGCACAGGCTAATCAGGGATGATACTTTCCCCCTAAACTGGATTTTTGCTAAGAAGAGACTTCCTTTAACCTAAAAATACAATAAAGTGTCGTCCCTGATTGGTCTGTGTGGACTGCACAGGAATATCTGGGACAACACTTAACACACAGGCATTAAGGCCCGTTTTCCCGGAGCACGGCATATGTTTTAGCAAGACTGTTTTAAATGAACAATTATTAGACTCATCAGCTTATGCAAGTTTGATCAGCGGACAAAAAGAACTAAGCCTTGTTACTTCCTACTTTCCAGAGGTAACAAGAGTATGGTCAAAGGGGGGCAACTAAGTTCTCACTAACATAAGTAACTATTGTAGTAATTCTTATGATTTTTGGAACCACTTCATTATTGTCACTCACTGAATAGGTACTTAAATTCCAGTGATTAAAAAAAAAAAAAAATCTATTTAACTAGTGGCCAAACTTTACTTCCTGGTATTTGTATTGCAATAGAAGCATAATGGAATAAAAAAAAAAATGCAATTTAAAAATAAAAAAGATATTTAACAATGACAAGTACAATGAAAACACTTGGATTTCAGGTATATACCGTACATTTTGCGCAATATTAATTGCGCAAATGTTTGCACAGTCTTAAATTTACAATAAGTCAATATTATTAAAAAAATGTTTTAATCGCAATAAACATGTGTACCACGTTGAAACTGGATTAATAGTTAAACTGGCAGTGATCAACATCTCCACATCTGGGTAATAGGGGCCCAATAAAGGGATATACACCATATACATAATATACATAATACCATGTCTAACAGACACCTTTTCATTGAATATCTACATGAATATTAATTCCACATTAGGTGTGCTTTTGCATAACTTTAAAAGTGAACTTGTGAAAACAAACTGTTAACTCTATTAACTGTATATTAATTGTTTTATACCAAAATTCAATGTTTGCATATAACATATCCAAAACTAGCACATGAACTATGACTTAAAACAAACAACTTGCTTGATAAAATCAGCCAAGATATCGTAAAAATAAATGTTCTGAGCAAGTTTTATGATGATTGTGCGAAACATATGACTTCCATAGTGTCTTCAAGCTTGCACTTTAGCCATAGAAGGTAAATGGCCGACCCTAAAGGTTGTCATGTTTTATGTTCCATTAACAAGATGGCCATGGTGGTCCTGATTCTCCCACCTGAATTCAAATTGTAATACTAGAGTGGTCTTAGCTGGGAGATTTTTTCACGATGTAAAATAAGTGCAAACAAACTTACCAGCAGAGCAGGGCCTATTTTGACCACCAAGTAAAGATTTAAACAATTTGGTAGAAGCTTATGATGTTACAAATCAAATGTTAGTCATTTTTCTTTAATTGTCTATGTATACCATTTGATCCCATTTGGCGTGGCCAGTTATTCTTCCAAGGGCAAATTTGAAGAATCCTTGTATAGGACTCTACATGATACTTAAGATCTATATAATGACATACAGGACTCTACATGATACTTAAGATCTATATAATGACATACAGGACTCTACATGATACTTAAGATCTATAATGACATTTAAGGACATGGTCTTACAACAGAGGGTTACTATCGTACCAATAGTTATGGGCTCTTTCCTCTGGGTGAACATGGGCAGTAGTTTTTCTGGGATCTGAATGATGGTAGTTCCATCGCCCCTGGATTTAGCAGTCACTGTAAAGCTGGACGGTCCTGAAAGAAATTGAGTTTCGTTTTGGGTTTGTGTCATAAATGTGGTCTCTATAGTACTAATAAAGTTTTTCTGACATTTAACATCTTGACCTATTTTTTGAACGCATAAACAATGTAACCCTCATTGAAACTCTGGCAAGATATGGACAAGATAAAACATATGACAATTTAATAAATATGGCCTCTACAGAGACAACAAGGTTTTGCTTAGATTTGACATAGTTACCTAATTTTTGGAAGCACGTGACCCAGATTCAAACTCAGCCTGGATATTTCTAAAATGAACATTCTTACCAAGTTCCATTACGATTGAGTCCTAAATGTGGCCTCTACAGAGATAACAAGGTTTTTTTAAGATTCTACCTGGTGACCTTGTTTATAAATGCACATGACCCGGATTCAAACTCAGCCTATATCTTGTCATAATAGACATTCTGACAAAGTTTCATCAAGGTTGAGGCATAAATATTGACTCTAGAGTGATTACAAGGTTTTTCAAAGATATAACCTTGTGACTTAGTTTTTGGTAGGGATGGCAACAGTTATTCGGTTAACCAGTTATCCGTTTCTTAAGAAGGTTTACCGGTTACAAAATTAATATTTGGTTACTGTTGCAGAAAACACAATTTTTAGTTGAACGCAATAAATGCTCAAATTGTTAGTTTTGTTTTACTTCATTTCACTGTATTGGCTAATCTGCTTATCTTATCGCAAATTATCGGCAATTACCACCCCGTGATGCCCCCCTGTGGATCAAAAGCGATTAGAGTTGTAAACCATCGGGGGTGCAGCCGATTAATGAGCAGGCACACGAGCAATAAGCACCTACTCTGCAGTGTGTTTGTTAAGCGCTTTACATTCTATTGTGTTTCAATTATTCACATATTGATAAATTTAAATTATAAAAACGACCAATTAGGCTGGTCAATAAGCAAATTTGACTGCCACATGTCATTTTTTTATACATATAAAATCAACGTGAATACCCAGTATAAAGTCGGTCCAACTTGTTCAGATATCACGTATTAAAAAAGTTAAGCGACAATCTATAATCATGCCTCTATCATCGGATGCCTGGACATTTTTTAAACGGGCTGCTGACAAGAAATTAGCTACATGCATACTATGCCCAACAACACTGTCGTTGCATGGGGGTACATCAAATCTCCGTAATCACATGTGATTTAAACACCCCGCTGAATTTCTATGTGAGCCATCTCCAGTAAAGAAATATCACAGTTCACCGACAAGCATGTAAAAATGTTGGAAATGACTTTCGGAAATGACAAAGCATTAGATTCAAAATGTCTAATATTAAATTTAGAATTTCAATTCCCAATTTAAAGGACCAACAACATTTGTAAAGAAACAGTATTTACTTGATAAAATGGTTAAATTAGTTAGGTTACACAACAATCAACAAGACAGAGTATATTTGCATATACATGTTATTGTTTATAAACGTATACATTTTTTGGATGTTTTGTTTTTCATTAATGTGGTTCAACAACAGTCGGTTAACCAGTTAACCGCTCGAATATCGAAACAGGTTAACCGGTTACGAATTTGCTTAGTTTTGCCATCCCTAGTTTTTGGACATATGTGATCCAGTTTCCATCTTGACCTAGATATTTTAAATATAACCATTATGAGCAAATTTATCAAGATAACAAGCTTTAAGTTGAAAATTCACAACGGACGACACACGACGATGGATGCTGGACATAGAGTAATAACAATAGCTCACATTTTGGTAAAAACATTTTTTGCCAGAGAAAGCTGACATTTTTATCAAACACTATTAGCCAGAATTATATTATTCAAAGGGGATTTCTAATTCTAAGAAAACCCTTCAATATAGATGAAGAGATTTTAGCCAGAATGAGCTCTTCGATCTGGCTAAAGATCTGGCAAAAGATTTTATAGCCAGCAGTCCAGTATATGGCTAAAAACAAAAAGCCATAGAGAACCCCCGGACAGTAGGCTGAACTTTTTTTAATCCAGGTTGAGTTTGGATGGAAGGTATGTTGAACTGAATTATTCTTAAAAATATAATGTATTACTAATCGCAAAATCACTTTACATTAAGCAGCGCTTCACTATACCTGAAACTGTTGTATCCGCGCTAAAAGTATGGTTAACAACTTCACTCTTAATGCCATGTAACATCTCATCACTGATCAAGGCTGTGCGTGCATCAGGCAGATCTAAAACAACATCAAATAGTAATGACGCCTCTAAGCGCCATGTTATTTTCACCCTTTACCACTAAGATACGCACTTTTACGCGTTTGTGGTGGCTTAGAAAATATATTTTAATTAAAGACCTTTCGCACTAGATTCAAGTTTTAAAGGCTTCATTTCTAGTTGCTTGCAGGCTGTTCTGGTTTTATGCTGGTTGCATATACATGTAGTCATTTTCATTTTGCTTCTGAACGGGAAAGGATTAAACTCCAAACCACTGCCTGTATACTTCACATGGTTTTACCCTTTAAGCGCTGGATCCGAATTTCAAAGGCCTTTGCAAACAGTTTGGATCCAGATGAGACGCCACAGAACGTGGCGTCTCATCAGGATCCATACTGTTTGCTATTCTGATAAATTAATTTTGAAAAAAAATCGAAGAAAATGATAATTTTAGAAATCCAGCAGACGACATTTTGGCAGACAACAAATTTCCCAGCATGCAAAGGGTTATGACTTGGCATGCACAGAGTTGTACAATTCCAACTTCCTCAGATACATTACTCAACAAACACCGAGCAAGTGAATTTCCTGTTTAAATGTTGCAGTCCCAATATCAACTTCCTAATCATGCATGGAACACAGAGTACATTTTTTCTTGAACTCATCTTGGTTTTCATAAACACAAAAGAACTGTAAATCTCCATTTATTATATGTGATTTTATGCATGTGATTTTAATCTATTTATGTCAAATGTTTTAAATAACAAATGAAGAAGTAAGCTCACATAAACAAATAAAATGAAAGGGTTTATTGTTAAGACCTCGGCACAAATAAATTACTTTTCTTTCTTTAAGATCATTAATAAAAGAAACGCAATCTTGTTTTGGGTCGATATACATTTTTTAATTAACAAGAAGTGCACTTTTCTAAAACAAGAGGACCATGGGCCCTAAGGCACTCACCTGAGAGCCAAAGGTCTAAACTTTTCTAAAACTAGAGTGTTCACAAGGTTTCTCTATAGCCAAATAAGGAAAACTGCCCCGCCCACTGGTGGCCATGTTTTTCAACGGACCGGAACCACTTTTGAACTCAACCAACATATCATTAAGACAAACATTTTGACAAAGTTACATGAAGATTGGGCATGAAATGTGACTTCTACAGTGTTTACAAGGTTTTTCTTTTTTTTGACCTAGTGACCTAGTTTTTGACCCAGCATCACCCGGTTTCAAACTTGATCGAGGTATTATTGGGACAAACCTTCTGACCAAGTTTCATGAAGATCTGACAAGAAACGTGGCCTCAAAAGTGTTTACAAACCAAATGTTTACGGACAGACGGACGAAGACCGATCCGCCCACTGGCGGCCATGTTTTTCAACGGACCGGAACCACTTTTGAACTCAACCAACACATTATTAAGACAAAATTTTTGTCAAAGTTACATGAAGATTGGGCATGAAATGTGACTTCTACAGTGTTTACAAGGTTTTTCTTCTTTTTTTTACCTAGTGACCTTGTTTTTGACCCAGCATGACCCAGTTTTGAACTCGATCGAGGTATCATTGGGACAAATCTTCTGACCAAGTTTCATGAAGATCAGACAAGAAATGTGGCCTCTAGAGTGTTTACAAACCAAATGTTTACGGACGGACAAAGACCGATCCTAAAAGCTCACCTGAGCAATCAGGTGAGCTAAATACTATTATAAATGAGCCTCGCTCTAGGAAAACGGAGTTTAATGGATGTGCGTAAAGTGTCCTCCCAGATAAGCCAGTGCATTTCCGCTTTTTTGGTACTTTAAGTTTAAAGGAAGTCTCTTCTTAGTCAAAATCCAGTTTAGGCAGAAAGTGAAGCTCATCATTAGCCTTTTGCGGACTGCAAAGGTTAATCTGGAGACAATTAAGACACATGCATTAAACCCCATTTTCCCAGAATGGCTCAAATACATTTTTGTTTACATAATTTCCATCAAACTTGCCTACCTTTCATATTGGAACCGTTTTCAGCAATATCATCATCATCATCATCTTCATCGTTTCCCAACATCGACACACCCATGTCCACGGTGCCCATAGCAGAAGTGGCGATTTCCGACGAGACCATGCCTGAACCAGACATCTCCAGGCCATTCATGTCCGAGCTTACGCCAAGCATTTTAGCAAAATCTGTCGAATTCAACTGCAAGTTACTCGAGTCCAAAGTCCCTTCATCGAGTTTGCCGATTTCAATAGTGCTCATTTCGGGCGTCATGAGTTCAGAATTGACCGACCTAACTGATGAAGTAACATTCATGGATACCTGAGAAGTTTCCATGTCCGTTTCACCAATTTCTGTCCTGACAAATTGACTAGAGGTCAGAACAGAACTGACTATTCTAGATGTAGTTAGACCAGATGCTGCGCTGAAATCTGCAGAGTGATTAATTTCTGCATTGACATCACCATCAACGTCAGACAAATCATTTTCAATGACACTAATCCCGAGCTTTGCTAAATCAGGTGTCGTCATCCCAGAAGTGACCAGGGCAGATTTCACAATTCCGCACGAGTCTATGTTAGCTTCAATGTCCAAAGGCTGGGTCACCTCGATAGATAAGGTGCTGTCTGCCATTGTGTTTGACTCAGAATCTGGCTGTATTTCTGCGGAATCCAACGTGTCTTGTGCGTGTCTCAGCTGCAAGGTGATCTACAGAATATATTAGACAAGATTTCATGTATTGCGTTTACAACGATATTTTTTGCCTATCTTATTATGCTAGAGTCCTCATAATTAATATTGTTAAAAAAATGAAAATTGTCTGAAAGTACAGCTTCATATTCTTTGAAAGGTAAGTTAGCCCTTTACCATGCAGATACGCATTTTAACATGTTTATAGTCCCCTAGAAAATCATATTAAATTTAAATCTTTTTTACTAGTCAAGTTTTAAAGGCTTCATTTCCAACCCAAAGATACTGATGAGCAGCCACCAGCAAACAACCTGAAAAGACTGAGAGTTACTGGTAGGCTTTTCTGGTTTTATGATGATTGCATATAGGGTAACTCCCCCTTGAGTCGTACGGTTTAGCGGTACAATTTTATAATAACAAGCTTTAATTTATTAATTTGTCAACATGCTGACGAAAATAAGCTTTTTAAAAGAAGACAAATGGCATGCTCGCTTTAGGTGTCTATTAGGACTTAACCAACAAAGTGACCATTTGAAGCACTGGGGCGACACAGAAAAGTATGAAACTACAGAGATAAAACATTATGTGATTCGTGTATTTTGTGAGCTGAGGGATTCTTTATAAATTGAGTAATGTTAATTTAAAAGAATATGTGGTTAATTCTCATCCATATGCCCTGACAGTAGGTACACTCGTCTTCGCCATAAGGGCCAATTGCAATCTTCTCCAGGGCTAATTAAATTGTATCACATATGTTACTGTGAAATCTACAAAACAAAACAAACCACTGAAAAATGCCTTCCATTATTAAAGAAAAGGCTAATGTTTTCAAAATGAAGTCATTTGTGAATGCTATGAAATGCATCAGGCCAAAATGCCGATGGTATAAGCTGATCAAAAAATATAAAATTCTGAATTAACCGTCACCGGAAGCTAGTTATACTGTTACATATAAAATTTCATCGTGACAAAGTATTTTATAACATTTGATCTAGAGATTTTATTTATTTTGAGTACCAAGGGTAAAGTGTTTATTACAAAGTCTCAAATCATGTGTAACAACACTCATCTTTACAATCTGCAAAGATAAAAATGTCCGACTCAAGGGCAAAAACGACTCAATGACGAGTTACACTAGCCTTTTTCACTTTGATTCTGCACAGAAAAAGTATAAGCAGAGCTGCAATTTAATATTGGCTCAATAACATACGAAGAGCTTTTACAGATAACTAATTCCTGTTCTGAATTTTGATTCGTTTAAGAAATATTATTTTTCTAGTCCCAAACTGTACAACTGTACTTTTAAGTCTCAGTTTTTATACAGATTACAGATTTCTTTAATATTAGAATCGTGCTGAGAAAACTGGGCTGAACGCATCTGCGTTAAGTGTCATCCCAGATAAGCCTGTGCAGTCCGCACAGGCTAATCAGGGACAACACTTTCCGCTTTATGGTATATTTCGTTTAAAGGAAGTCTCTTCTTAGTTAAAATCCAGTTAAGGCGGAAGGTGTCGTCCCTGATTAGCCTGTGCGGACTGCACAGGCTAATCTGGAACGACACTTTACGCACATGCACAGGGGTGTCAATTGGCCGAAATCTTAAATCCTGAAAATCATCCTAGAATTTGGGGGCCAGAGTCAAAAGAGTTTTAATTATTCATTAAATTATGTTTCCTTTGTCAACAATATGCCAAAGATCAATAATTTGTGTTTAAGATGACATTTTGTGACAAGAATGCTTAAAATAATCAAAACAATCCTCTGATTTATATCAATATCAAAAGTTTTCCTTGAGGGCTTAAATCCTGAATTCAGGAATAATCCTGAAAATTGACACCTCTGATGCATTAAGCCCAATTTTCTCAGAACGAACTCATATACATACCATAGTGCCGTCTGCTGACGTGATGTTGAGGTACTGGGTACCATCGTCTGTTAAAAGTCCTCCCTCCCCATTGTGTATCAGCGTGATACCCTTGAGCTGCTCATGGAAACTATCCAAGTTGGACAGACCCTGAAATGAGTAGGACAAACACATTATGCAGGGGAGGGAGCTGAGTTATGTTATCTGTTACTATGCTTATCTCCCCTGCCTGTATCAGCGTGATATCCTTGAGCTGCTCATGGAAACTATCTAGTTGGACAGACCCTTAAATGAGTAGGACAAAACACATCATACAATACAGGGGAGGGAACTGGGTACTGTTATCTGTTACCAGGTTTTTCTCCCCATCCCCTGTATCAGTGTGATACCATTGATCAGTTCATGGTAACGGTCAAGACTGGAGAGGAACTAAGATAAGTGTGACGATCAAATCAAGCAGGGGAGGGAACTGAGAACTGGGAAGTAGTGTCTGTCACCAGGCCTCCCTCCCTGCAATGTTCGGTGTTTCAGGGACAGGTTTTAGAGGCTTTGAAATGAGTCAGACATACACAAGGGTGGTGGTACCTGATATTTACTTATTTGTTTAACACAAATGCTGTTTAGAAATCATCTAAGGGCCAGCATACCTGTTCGGTCACACAGAAAAATGGATCTGTGCTTTTTAACCTGTCTTACTTGACCCCGCCCACTCTTAATGCAACCCCAAGCAAGGTTTTGATACAAGGTATCTATGCATGAAGTTTATTAGTTTAGTTGGATTTGTTATCAACTAAATGAGTGGATACCATTTTTCTATTTTTAGTAACTGTGACCATAACTTTGACACCTCATGCGCAATCCAAAGTTAGGTATTCATAATATAGAGTACCTTATTAAAATATTGCAAATACGTTTTGAAAAATACCATACATTTAAATTTGTGCATGTCCTTTGGCCTAATTTTTTATTTTCGACCTTTGAACTAACACTTACAAGTGTGACCATGGGCCTTTGGATCTTGCACAAATTATCATCTCAGCCAGCTTATCATTTGTTTAACCCTTCGCATGCTGGGAAATTTGTCGTCTGCTAAAATGTTGTCTGCTGAATTTCTAAAATTAGCATTTTCAGCGATTTTTTTTCAAAGAATACTATCAGAATAGCAAACAGTTTGGATCCTGATGAGACGCCACGTTCTGTGGCGTATCATCTGGATCCAAACTGTTTGCAAAGGCCTTCAAAATTCGGTTCCAGCACTGAAAGAGTTAAGATAAGTGACACAATTGCTCAAACATTGTCATTCACATTATGTTACCTGCTGTAGTAGTAAAAAGAAAGTGGACTCTCAACTTACCCTAATTGGGGCCATCATGATTGTGTGGCCGTCACTGGAGGGTATGATCATAGCAGGGATCTGAGTAAGGTGAGGTGAAGGGTCGTTGAGAGCCGGATATCGCCGGGGACGACCGCGACCCCTCTTCTGACCTGTAAAGAGATGCGTCACATTGTAAATAATTACATTTGAGCATCCCTTTGTGAAAAGGGGGTCGAATGCATGCGCGTAAAGTGTTGTCCCAGTTTTCACAGAGCAAGGCGCATTTATTATGTTTTTATTAAGTACAGTCTAACCTATATACTCAAGCTACTGTGTTCCCTGCATTATTAATTCCTCCAAATGCAATTTCTATTCAAAACAATCCCTCTTCTGACCTGTGGAGAGATGTGTCACGTTTACAATTATTACATGTATAAGCCTTTTTTTAATGTTTTAATTAAGTGCAGTCAAACCTATGGTCTCAACCACATGTGTTCCCTCGAAATGCAAATTTCTTTAAAAAAAATGCCCTTACTTAGTGACCAGCCTCCATTCTAGTTATTTTGAGGGTCCTGGTTACTTACAAAAACAAGGTTCCACTGTATTTAACCCTTTGCCGCTCAAATACTCATTTTGACGCGTTTGTTGTCCCTTAAAAATCAAATAAAATTAAAGACCTTACTTACTAGATTCAAGTTTAAAAAGGCTTCATTTGCACAGCATAAAATCTGAACAGCTGCAAGTTAATCCCAAGCTGTTCTGGCTTTTTGCTGGTTGCATATAGCAATTTTTACTTTGCTTCTGAGCGGGAAAGGGTTCATAGGAGAAATAAAGTCAAGTCCCGATACTCAACAGAACACTACACCTACCCCCGGGCACTGCTATATGGGCAGGTGGCAGGTACTCCTTGTTTGACTGAGATCTCCGTTTACGTATCGCTCCAGACGGCAACACCTCGTCGTCTTCTTCATCATCAACGGCTGCTTCGTCATCACTGGATACTTCGAACACCTCGTAATCTTGGAGAGCAAAATAAAAACGGGTACAGTTGATTTTGGTACATATCAATAATTTAGGTTATTTAACTGATAGATTTTGTTCCTTATCAATAACTAAAGTTATTTCACTGTTGATCACACCAATAATTGTAAGTATTTTATGCATACTCAGTATACTTTTGTTGTTAAACATTAAATAACTTGCTTTTACAAATAATGATTGTTTTGTCACACTTTTATTGCCCAATCAAGCAAACAAGTACTATTATCTTGTGTATTATACCAGTTGAAGTTTAAATATGCATGTATCATCTGTCAAAACAACGAATTTGTATGTCAGTAAACAAATAAGTTATAAATATGAGCTGATTATTCACATAAATTTACTTTTACTTTCATCAGATTTTCATTCTGACTTGATCATCATAATTAAATAGGAAAAGAGGCAAATAGGTGCACATCATGTTACACCATTCACACATATTCAAATAGAGGCATATACCACAATTTACTTTATAATGTACCTACTTATGGTGTTCCTACATGTTTACATCTCGAACATTTATGTTTATGAAAATCCTAAACACAATTATCCCCAATGATGGCCAGAACTGCTTTAAAAAATGTTAGTTATTTGTGTTTATTGTGCATTATAAAATGAATTGAACTATGGTTTTTCTGCTTTAAAAAATGTAAGTTGTTAGTGTTTATTTTGCATTATAAAATGAATTGCACTATGGTTTTTCTGCTTTAAAAAATGTTAGTTGTTTGTTTTTATTGTGCATTATAAAATGAATTGAACTATCGTTTTTCTGCTTTAAAAAATGTAAGTTGTTTGTGTTTATTGTGCATCATAAAATAAATTGAAACGTTTTTAGGTTGTTATGTCACATAATGAGATGTCCCCTCAATTGTAAAGAAATGTCTAGATTTCGACCGGAAGAATTATGGCATGTATCTTTAACCCTTTGAGCACTGGAACCGGATTTTGAAGGCCTTTGCAAACAGTTTGGATCCAGATGAGACGCCACACAACGTGGCGTCTCATCAGGATCCAAACTGTTTGCTATTCTGATAGTATTCTTTGAAAAAAATCGTAGAAAATGCTAATTTTAGAAATTCAGCAAATGACATTTTAGCAGACAACAAATTTCCCAGCATGCAAAGGGTTAAACCACCTCATAAGTCACTTATGACCGAGTGTTTACAGTAATCAGACCCTTTCCCAAAGTTGGGAAAACAATGCCCCAGGTACTATGTATTATTACAGGCTACTTACCTTCCAACGTTTTTGGCTTCCCCTTGTTCCTACGATTACTTCTCCTTACCCCATCAGGACCTAAAGTGTAAAATCACTTTTTCAATAATTAATAGCAAATCGAAAAACAGTCACTTTTATAAAAAATTAGCTCCATGAAAAATGGTCAATATTTCCACATTCACTCTTTGACAATTTGTCACTATTTCCACACTCACTAAATGACATTTGGTCACTCATTCAACATTCACTCAAAGACAAATGGTCACTTTCAAACAATTACTCAATGACAAACGGTCACTATTTAAACAAGAGATGTGTTTGTCAGAAACACAATGCCCCCTATTGCGCCGCTTTGAAATAAAAAAAAAAATTATCATTTGGCAGGTTTAGAAATTATTTCCCCTTTACAGCTTATAACTTCCCTTGGATTTTGNCAAAGTTACATGAAGATTGGGCATGAAATATGACTTCTACAGTGTTTACAAGGTTTTTCTTTTTTTTTACCTAGTGACCTTGTTTTTGACCTAGCATGACCCAGTTTCGAACTCGATCAAGATATCATTGGGACAAATCTTCTGACCAAGTTTCATGAAGAACGGAGAAAAAATGTTGCCTCTAGAGTGTTTACAAACCAATGTTGACTGACGGACGGATGGACAGACGACGGACAAAGACCGTGCCCAAAAGCTCACCTGAGCAATCAGGTCAGCTAAAAAGGGTGCATAAAAACAAAAGTAACCCTTTTAATTTCATTGATAATTATTTTACTACTGAAGTGAACAGAACATGACCAGTCATGTAAGCATTGAAAATGAAATAATGTTCAAGTCAGTTTTTCTCCTACCCCAGTTTCTAAAAAAGCAGTTGTGCACTTAGCACTGGTTTACACAGCTTTTATTGTATAGGTTTGCTCAGGGCCTACTTTGCAATTTGCTTAATATATGAAAATTTGGTTTGATCACACTTTATTTGGTTACAACCTTTTCTTCCCAATAAAACAGCCCAAATAAAAAGAATCTTTGCACTCTAAGGTCAGGGCAACAGTTAAGGTTTGTTTTATCGTTTTTTATGATTTGTATTTGACAGAAAACGAAATGAAATTAAAAAACAATCGTTCAGAAAACGATTATGAAAATTAAAAACGAATTGAAATCGATTCTTCGTCGTTTTAGTTTTTCCGTTTTCCGCTGTACTGCGTTAAATAATGATTAGTGTATTGTAACCTTTAGTGCGGCCATAATATTTTCAGTTAGTTTATATAGACACCATTTTGGGCCAGTGTCAATATAAAAAGTTACTTCCGCCGAAATTAGTTCAGGAAAATGTTCTCTGTTAAACTTGGAACGGGTTAGGAAACTTTCATTAACGGCGTCGGGCCCAATATTTTACAATTCGTAACGAGACCCAAACCTTCATAAAAAGACATTGGGAAGAGTATACTATCAGATTTAATAGCGCAGGATGTGACAGATTCTGAAATATTCTGCTCAAAACACCGCTGCGATTCTGTGTCTCAAAACTGGTTGTAGCAAAGGACTCGTCATCAATCATTTGTCAATATACAATTAATACTAATATTTAAAAAACAAACATTGTCACTGTGAATTTATAATGACTTAATTGGAATAAGAACTGCTGAGAATTATCAATATCTAAAAATGAAGCGCTAATCTGATCCAGAAATATATGTATGTTAAACTACGTTTTGATCAAATTGTAAAAAAACTAATTGACAAATAGTTTTGAGGGAAAAAACTAATTGTTACAAAAAGCTTGCAGTGAAAACTAATTGACCCAAAATCTTATCTGTTGCCCTGTAAGGTACCTTATAAAAAAATATGAACAAGACTCAGCTAAGACCCTGTAAATGACCGCCATTATATAAGTAAAATGCTGTTGAATACAGTGAACAAATCCACATCGAACATTTACCACATGAAAGCTCCAGGAGTCCCTCAGCCGCGCTGCTAGTCTCTGTATTCGGGGAGGGCTCAGCGTCGTTGGATGTGTCGTCTGCTCGTTCCACACTGGACTTCCTGGGGCGACCTCGCCGTCTCCCTGTGCAACACAGAGGATGAAAATCAAAAGGCTTTAGTCTAAACCTTGCTCTGGGAAAACTGGGTTTATTGCAAGTGTGTAAAGTGTTGTCCCAGATAAGCCTGTTTAAAGGAAGTCTCTTCTTATCAAAAATCCAGTGTGGGCAGAGAGTGTCGTCTCTGATTAGTCTATGCAGACTGCACAGGTTAATCTGGAACAACACTTAACGCACATGCTTTTAGCCCCATTTAACCAGAGCGCTGCACATTTATTTTAGCCTTAGTGAATCTATTTTCTTGGGCTTATACAGACAATCCCGAGTTCCACGGAAAAACTGGTACTTGTTGTCTTAGAAATGATTAGGAGAATGCTCCAAGAGTATGGATTTAACCCGGGATTTCCTGATCACTAGGGAGACACCATATCCACAACACCACTGAAGCCTTCAAAAGGTTTTTAAGAGTATACCTGTAATTGCGGTCATCATCAATTGTACCTGTAACAAATGTGCTCTAAATGCCTTAAACAAAAATTGGTCATCCCAGTGTTGTTTTTCCTTTTATAAAAGGGCCCATTTTAAGGCATCGTATTCTCAGGAAAGAAGCAATATTTTATATTGGACAGTACTCACACAGCTGCTCCTTAGTGAAAGAATAATTTAATTTGCTTTTGAAACCCAATGTGTGCTGCTTAGGAAGAGGATAGAATATTGTGAAATATTTACTTTTTCAAAACATAATGTAAAAAGAACTGAAAACTAAATAGCCATAGACTTAAGTGATTTCCTTTAGATTTCTTTAAGGAGCTTTATGAATACGTGCCCAGTTACATGTGTAACAGTTGTTGCCATGGTTACCTGTGGTAATGAGAGGATATGCACACAGCTGGCCGGTGTCTGGGTTGACCTTGAGCAGACACTTCTTGCCCTTCACCATGACCTCCATGTGGTCCGTGACCTCTATGGGTCTCGAAAGGTCAGGCTGCTTCTCTTTGACCTTGACCTTTGTAGCAGATGCTGTCTTCTCAAATCCAGATAATAGATGTGGATCTTCTGTTGGCTGGTTTATGCTGTTGTCTGCATCTTGCAGTTCGGTGGAAGCATCTAAAGACTCCTGTATAATTATTAAGTGATTTGTAAATTGCAGGAAAATGATGCAGTTGTATTGCCCTTTTTGAATTTTGGAAGTGGGTCACAAAATCAATGTCCAAAAATGAAGCAATTTGTGACAGTAACATTCAGTTCAGAAAAAAATCAACACAACAAAGATTTACGTAACAACTGTACAATGCTGATAAAGTCATTCTATGTATTTTTTCAAAACTTCAAATAATGAATGGTAAATGTTTAAATGACTTATTGAAACCATAATTAGAAAATGCAACATACATTTATTTCATGTGTATTTCCGCTCTCAGAGTCTTTAGCCTGATTGATTTGGTTCTCATAAACTTCTCCAGAATCTGCTTCTGCTTTGAAAAAACAAAAAGTACATTATGCGTTTTTTGGTCAGTTATACACAGATGGTATGCTATTCATTAGTTGCAATAACAGTGTTATTGCGAGATAAGGTATTTATCCCTTTGAGTGCTCGAAACGGATTTTGAAGGCCTTTGCAAACAGTTTGGATCCAGATGAGACATCAGGATCCAAACTTTTTGCTATTCTGATAGTGGTCTTAGAAAAAAAATGGAAGAAAATGCTAATTTAAGAAATTCAGCAGAAAACATTTTAGCAGACGACAAATTTCCCAGCATGCAAAGGGTTAAATCAGCTTTGAGCCTCTATTTATAACCAAAATTTCATCTGTATTATTTTTTTCAAGTCTTAATTTTCATTTCCAAATTTAAGTTTGTATAAATGCTGTTTTGTGGTTAACACTGCTATGAAAACAACATGTACAACAATAATATTCAAGTTAAAGTTTCCTAAGTCATTGCCTTTGTAATTCAGACAATTTCATGTCACAGACAAAAGAAAATTCAATATGCTCATAAATATTCAATATGCAACTGAATTACAGTAAGCACAGAGCATATTTAGTGTTTTCATGGTATTATCTGCAATAAATTTCACCTCATTACTCACAAAATCACCAGATATACCTGCTTCCTGGAACTGCAATTTCGTTGGTTTGTTTAGCACATCAAGCATGTTCACATGTTCTGATTGGTCAGGACCATCCATGACACTGGTTTGTAACGTGTCGTCTGATTGGCTGCACTTGCTGTCATGTGATACATCCTGATCATACTCTCCATTGGATGCTGCCTCAGAGAGTGCTTGATTACCATTTGAGGTCTGTAACATGATGCTTTCACTGTTATCAAGGTCTGAAAAAAGAAAACAAGGGTCTTGATCATCATGGGCATTTGTGACAAGATTTTTTTTAATTGCACAATCAATGGCAAAGTTACAGTCTGGGCAAATCACAAATGCCTAAATTTAAGCTTTAACCTCTCTGCAGGTCCTAACCTGACAGGTTTACCCACTATATGACACCTTATGATGGTGAATGCTTGCAGCAAATATTTTTGAATGTGCAGAATGCACAAGCTGAGACACCTTCTATCTTAGTCAAGAATATTTTCCTTGTTTGCATACAATGTGAAATCTTTCACATTAATTTTACTGGTTAATAACTTGCATAGTTGTCCACTCACACTGTAGCTGGTCGGTGGCCATGGTGGTCTGTATGATGTTGACGCCGTCAGACAGTGTGAGCTGCATGAGGCCCTCCTCTGTGACCTGCTGGTCTATAATCTGATATGTAACTGACATCTCACCCTCCTCACCTGTACAAGACACACAATACTAGGATAGCATTGAACATATATTAGCCTCCCTCTGGGAAAACTGCGTTTAATCCAGTCTAGGCGGACAGTATCGTCCCTGGTTTTGCTCTGATAAAACGGAGCTTAATACATGTGCGTAGTGTCATCCCAGATCAGCCTGTGCAGTCTGCACAGGCTAATCAGGGATGACACTTTAGGACTTGACTGGATTTTCTTTAGAAGAGAATTTCTTTAACCAAAAGAATTCCATAAATGCGGACAGTGTTGTACCTGATTAGCCTGTGCAGACTGCACAGGCTAATCTGGGACAACACTTTATGCACATGCATTAAGCCCAGTTTTCCCAGAACGAGGCTCACCAGTACCTTGTAGCTGATAGACAGTGTGCTGACCGGTGTCCGTGTCCAGCTGGGTTGAGCCGTCATGGGACCCCAGGAAGTTACTGTTGTCATCCTCGAGTTCCATCGTCCACGTTTACCTAAAGGGTTGATAATGTATTATTTCATTACATTATATAATCTAAAAACTTGTTTAAACTATACAAGTATTAATGAAAGTAAGCTTAGTAACAAGGCTTGTCACCTTTTGGGGCTTTTCTGTAGAAAATGCCATCAGCCTGCTATAGGGATCACAAACAAAACGCACATGTGCAGAGGTTGGAAGAGAAGATAGCCGAGGAATAACAGACCCTAAAGCATAAAAAAAGTTGTTTGTTTGCACGTGACCTAATATTTTGTGCTGACCAATTTTCAAGATTCAATATGATTAAATAAACATTTCCGCAAAGAATGTTGAATAAAGATTTGGAAGATTTCTGTCATTGAATATCCTTTTCAAAGTGGCATATATAAAGTGGCACTCAATTTGCACCTCAAACGCCTTATTTCTTAGACTAACTTCCAACTGTACATCAGTAAATTTATTAACTGTCTACAATTACTTTTAGCAATCAGCTTCAGGGTATATCCTGAGACTTTGTTTGACATATCAAGTTTTAGAAAATTAAACACATCCTATTATTTGTAAATTGTATACAGCTGGAAGCACATGTCCTGTCTGTTCCCCTTCAGTGCTTTTGGATTTTGTGAATTTAATTATAATTATCAATGAATGGGCACCACATATTTTATTTAACTTTCATCATATTTAACTGATGAAGAGCAGAAAAATCGGGGGAAAAATGGTCGAAGGTATGCTATTTTGCAACAAAAATACCTGTACAGGCAGGCCTTTTCCTGGTGTATCTATGGGTCCGTTAATGGTACCCATTCCCGAACCGAAATTGTACAAATTCGCAATTTTACAAAAAAAGCCCAAATTCCAATTACATATATTTTTTATTTTTTTTTAGTGAAAAATAAGTGTCTTATGATTATTAAATCTCAATTTTATTTCAATTACATCCAACAAAGTATATAACTATAATAAATATGATTTTTTTCTTCTAATTTGAATTATTATAAAGAATTATTAGTTTTTCCCAAATCAGTGGACTTTACGCGCAAAAAATCCAAAACCCAAAATTTCATTTTTTCCCCTAAATGGCATACCTTTTTTTATTGTTTTCCTTTTTTTTTAATGATTTCTTCAAAGACATTGAAAACAGAAAATTCACGAAGAATGCTATGATACTCAGATTAAAAGGTCTATTTAATAAAATAGTATAAGGGAGTAACTAAATAAAACAAGGGCTGTTTGTAAAACATGCATGCCCCCTATATGGGCTATTAGTTGTAGTAGCAGCCATTGTGTGCATACGTTTTTTGTCACTGTGAACAANCGACAGACCGACCGACATGAGCAAAGCAATATACCCCCTCTTCTTCGAAGGGGGGCATAATAATGTTTAGATTCAGCTGTCAAAAATGTAAACAAAAGCACGTGGATCCTGAAAGACTTGCTGACAAACAGCGAATTTGATTGGTGGTTGCGATCAATATGACCTACATTTTTATGCATATTGTTTACATTGTAGTGTGTTTATATTTCAAGCACTCGGCGATTTATTTTTAAGCCAATGTACTTAATACTTGCTTAAATATTATTCAAAATAAGATTTAAAAGAACAAATACAATGCAAATAACATTTTCATTTATGTCGGTACAGACCCCGGGCTGAATAGACAAAATGGCGGGTTTTCGAAATTTAGAAAATATGCTCAATAATGAAGAATATGTATTCGTTTTGTTTAACTTAACAAAAGTAAATACATTTAAACTTACTTACTTGCGTGATTAAATGATTATTTTGCCACAAAATAAGAATATCCTCTTCACTCCGATCAAGAATTTTTAATACCCACAATGCACTTGAAATTATCTCCCCTGAATTGAGGCCCGTTATTTAAATCTGTTTCCCGAGAGGGATAGACACGTGCATTGATAACACGATATCAGAACAGTGCATTGATAAAAAAAAACGTAAAATATGCGTAATGCGTAACTAATTGATTTAAATAAAATTTCGTTCAAAAGTTTGATTTTCTTAAATGAACAGCGTATTTTGTTTTTATCTTCTTTCATTGCACCTGCAGAAATCGTATTAATATACTCTGCTCAAAACATGCACGTTATTAACTGAAGTCCCGATGGACTAATAATTTCTTAGAAGCTTACGAACAGTAAATAAAAGAAAGATGTATACCAAATTCTACCCAACTTACTCAATACATATGCGTAGGAATTTAGCTACACTAATTTTAGTCCCTGCAATTAAACTGCTGAAATAATAAAGGACATATAAAGGCGGACAAATCATGTTTACTTTACGTAGCTTCATTTCCTTTGCAGAGTTGTGAAAAGCTCAGAATTGCAAGACTTTCTAAAGGGAACAATTCGTGGAAAAATCGTCCAATTGTATGTAAATTTTGAACATTGTATTTGACGTAATTGAGCTGTTTTCATTTAAGTAATTACATTCAAGCATCCCTTCAGAATATATTCCATGAGGTATGGTCCTTATATAAAATAATTTGATACTCATAACGAGAGTCGGAAGATCCGATATTACAAAGGCCCGAAAGTCCGATGGTCCGAATTTGCGAGGGATAGATATTCAGAAGGCCCAATATTCTGAAGGCGCGATTTTGTTAAATTTAAACGTATTAAAATAAAGACCTGTTTAAATAAAAAGTGACATTTTAAGACTTGACCGCCAGTTACTCGAAATGTTTGACTGCAACGCTGCATTTTAAGAAACATAAGCACACTCAACATGTGAAATTATGCACGTGGATAGTTAGACCGCTGCACAGTCGACGGATCGAATAGCGGGATCATGTAATCGACGTCTTTCTATCACTTTGTATGAACTTGACACAAACTTGTCCGAAACACTTTTCAACACACACACTTCATGCATTGTTCCTTGACACGAAACTGTGCATGGGCGATTTTTATCGTTTTACGCTTACATTGCAATCGTTTGGCGCCTTTTACATCATAGACTTTCAACTACCGGTACACGATTGGCACATACTTAATAAGTAAAAGAACTGTCAACTTAGAATGTATAGAAGATAATTCTGACAACTTGCTACATTTGTAAATTACGGTACATCCTCCAGATATGCTAGGACCACCAACCACTGCAGGGGCGGATCCAGGATTTCTGATAAGGGAGGGGGATATTGAAAGATTTGCTGGTGGGTCCAGGGCAAAGTCCTGTAAGCTCCAAGATTTTAGTGATTTTGAAAGCTTTGACAACCACTTCTCGAGCATGTTACGCCTTATGTACTTTCATCAAAGTACCTTCTTATAGAGCCACATAAGTGCATAGTTTATACGTTCTACGGATGGATATAGCCGGAAGAAATGTTATAAAGAAGAACACACTGACGGTTATCAGGCTAGTGGCGAATACAGCAGTGAGGAGGAGAGCATGAAATGTTGTGTACGAAAAAGAAGAAAAATGAGTTTAAATAGGTGATTTAGATCTAGTTAAGTGTAAAACATCAAATGAATTGACATAACTTTGGCGATTTTAGGGGGGGGGGGGGTACGCCATGCCCCCCCCCCC
>VMBQ01002374.1:79779-137872 GCA_007657795.1 Dreissena rostriformis
GTGAATTTAAACTTCTTGTAGATGTGTCGGAAGTTTTGTAGTTGCTGGCGTTTTTTATCCCCTTTGTAGAGCAATTGTTTAAAAAAAAAATCATTACCTTACAGTCCTTCTGACCTGGAAGCTGACTTAGAAGACAACCAGGACTATGACAGTGGTGTCAGCCAATCAGACGCAAGCTTTCCATTCACTGACCAATCATCTGCAAGGAGGGAAAATGCAACCAATCAAACAAAGCCAGCAGTTTGGAGCAGCCAATCAAAAGGCAGCTCTTACTCTGCATCAGTATACAAGCCATTTAATAGTAACTCTGACAACCAAGTTGGTTCTACGAGTGTGAGTTCAAGTTCGACCCAGTTTGCGAGTAAAAGTCGTCAATCCTCTTTTGATAATGATCGGCCGCCTGTCTTTCAGCCTAGTCAACCGAAATCTCCGCGTTCGCCAAGGTCAGCTAAAACTGGAAGTAGTTTTAACCCAGAACCAGTGCGACCAGTACAAAATGTTCTGTCTCGCTACCAGGATCGTGCAAAGCCAGAAGAAACAGGGGTTAGCAATTCTCGCTACCAGGACCGTGTGAAACCAGAAGAAATGGGCACTAGCCATTCTCGCTACCAGGAACGTGTGAAGCCAGACGAAACGGGCGTTAGCAATTCTCGCTACCAGGAACGTGTGAAGCCGGATGAAACGGGTGTTTACAAGTCTCGATTTGACGCTCCCAGCGCTCCCCGAGCCTTAATAGGGCAACACTACGTGGCTTCGCTCATAAATAAAGACACCAAGGACGATGCTGCTACAAGGAAATTGGAACGGGTAAATTTGAATTATATATATCTTAGTAATTCTTAGTTTACATTTTGATTGTATGCACTTTTCAGATCTGTAATTTGTTTTTACCTGTTTTGCTTCATTGTGTCCAAAGTCTGATGGTTATTGTGATATTTTGCAACTGTTTTCAAGATATAACAGTTCTGCCTGTTTTCCAATACATGGAAAAGTCTTTTAATAAGGACCAACCTTATCATTTACTAATCGATATTAACCTATATACAGTCTTCCTAATAGTTTTTATCATCCAGTAGCGAAATTATTATGCAATAATTGTAACATGTGATATTTTCACTATCTCGACTATATACATAACTTAATTTTAACTAGCCCAATTTACCCAGGGAAAAGCCACTAGGTTAACTGTCTGTGTGAAGTTACTTAAGTTCTGTTGAAAGCAGCCAAAAGGAAAAATAATACAAAATGAGCCTTGATCTGGGAAACCTGGGCTTAATGCATGTGCGTAAAGTGTCGTCCCAAATTAGCATGTGCAGTCCGTACAGTCACAATCAATGACAACACTTTCCACTTTTATGGAATTTGTCGTTTAAATAAAGTCTCTTCTCACTGAAAATCCAGTTTAGGAGGAAAGTGTGGTCCCTAATTAGCCTGTGTGGACTGCACAGGCTAATCTGGGACGACACTTTACGCACATGTATTAAGCCCAGGTTTTCCAGAAAGAGGCTCAAATAATAATACAAAAAACACTGCATCACACCATAACATCCATGAGTCTGGACAGTGATGTGAGCACGATGTTTTCAGGATCTGGAACGAGAGCGAGATGAGAACAGGCGCCTGCAGCAGGTATTGGAAGACAAGGACCGGCGTATAGCCGACCTGGAGAAACAGGTCGCCATGCTCAACAGGGTAAGTCACTCCTGGCAAAATAGTACGCAATATGATATGGAACTCTGTCCTGTGCCTGGTAACTCAAAACTTTAATGGCCAGTTAAGGTAACAGTTTGTAAACTTCAGACCCAAAGAAAATTAATGTAAAAAGTAATGTTATTTATTATCAACGATATGCAAATTATTCGCGAAAACAAATTTGATTACAATTGATACATTTATTAAACGGTTAACAATTAGTCACATAAGTAACATGATCCAAAAATCAACGGCTGTTAGCTGAACTGGTCATAAAAGTTTTACACTGCCATGCCGTGGATTTTTTTTCACCTGTTGGGAATGGGTCCTTACATTTTGGTGGGAAAATTATTTTATTTGTGTTTGCATTTTGGGGAGAGTCCATTCGGGGAATGAACAATCCTGGGTTAAGACTTTTTAAGGTAACACATTGTTTTTTTATGCCCCCGGTAGGGTGGCATATAGCAGTTGAACTGTCCGTCAGTCCGTCCGTCTGTCTGTCCATCCGAAAACTTTAACATTGGTCATAACTTTTGCAATATTGAAGATAGCAACTTGATATTTGGCACGCATGTGTATCTCATGGAGCTGCACATTTTGAGTGGTGAAAGGTCAAGGTCAACCTTCAAAGGTCAAGGTAAAAAAAAAAAATCAAAGCAGCAGTAGGAGGCATTGTGTTTCTGACAAACACATCTCTTGTTTTTACCTACAGGGGAAATGGTGGCGGGGCCCATCGAAAGGGGAAAAACACCTCGTTTTTTAGGACAAGGGGAAAATTAAAAATTCACACTTTTTTATGTTATGATATTTATTATATGAATACACATGTATGTATGCAGTGTTTTACCTGCCATTTAAAAAAGGCCTTAAATGGACCTGATTCCAAAGCAAACTGACCCAATCCCAACCAAAATTGTAAAAAAAAAGAGAGGATTTTTTTTTAATTGGGGAAAAAAATATACTTTTTCTTGTGGGAAATGGGGCCGAATATCCGCCCCATAACTGCCATTAAAACACACTGTAACAATTCATGATACAATTTTTGTTGGAGTGGATGTTGCTTTCTATAAGCTCCCTCTGTAGAATGAAAATGTTTCTGTCAAAATTTGTGTTCATACTCAAAAGGGTAAGTAACTTGAAACTTAATTCTTGAGAGTAGCTTCTTTTGCACTCATTAAGGTGGAAAGAAGCATTTTTTTTTTGCATTTTAGTGCAAATTTTCGGGGATCATTGCATGATTTTAATTGAAGTTTCTATAAAATGACCCATAACTAAAATGTAAAATAAGCTGCTAGCCTATCGCTGCCTATGGCTTCAGAAAAGGGTATGTATTTCTTTTTACTAACTTTTTCTGCTCTCTCAACAGGGTTTGTAAATGTTTCAAATTATATCTACTCACACAAAGGGAGATTGTTCCTGTGTCAAATAAAGTCTTCTCACTAATCTTTTACGGGGCACCAAAATTATATTTTTAAAGCACATGTCCTCTTGGACAAGTTCCAGTGACTTTTACCCTTGTCCTAGTGTGATTTGTGCTCATCGTATTTCAAACTAGGTTTTGTTTGAATGTGTATTTATCATGTTTTCTTTTATTTATTGACAGTGCTTTAGGTGAGCACCTTAAGGCAAAAAGGCCTTTGGTCCTTTTGTTTATATTTTTACATCAATGGTTAAATATTCTATAACATAATACTTGTTGTTTATATTTGCACATTAGTCGTTGAGTTTTTATAACAAAATACTCTTCGTTTTGGATGATTTGTCAGAATATTGAGATTGCCCTGGACCAAAAATAACTCAACAGGACAAATGGGCATACACCATAAAATAGATATAGGATGGGAATAAAACAAATTACATCATTTTTTTTTATAAGAATAGAAATATAGATGTCAGTTAAAATATCTGGGTAATTCCCCTGCCTCCCCATTCTTACTGAAACTACTGACTTCATACTACCACTAAAAAGGGGACATAATTCTGTCAGCAAATGTCCTTGAGGCAAAGGTACTACATAGGAGTTGTTACCCTTGAATTGTGAATAGATCATAATAATAACACTTTTAAGTAGTACATATCATATACTATAAGTACATTAAATTTTGTACCAACAATGCTTTTAATTGTAAGAAAATTAGGAACACAAATCTTTCAATAAGTTAACAATTTGGTTCACTGTATAGTTAGGAGTTTATTAAAAAGGGTAACAAAGTTGGGCAGGAAACATGTGACCTATTTTAGAAATTGACCCTCTGGTACTTCTCATTTACCTATTATATACAATGGTATAGGAATAAATAATTTTATGGTGTTTATTTTAATGATTTTTATTTTAATGAATCCAATTTTGTGTTTTAAGTTCATTTACAGACGGACAATTGACAATTTTCCAACTATCTATCACAGGAACCATAAATAAAAGAAAGGTGTTTATAAAAAATTGTATACGCATTTCTTGTTACAATACATTTGTTCTTTGGTTCAGATACTTAAATATGTTAGTGACACATAATGGCCCACAAAAAAGTCAAAAGGACTGCGTACAGATCTATTTTAGACACCATGACTATCTCATGCTATGATATCCAATATATGTGTCATTTAAAGCTGCACTAACAAGTAAACTGATTGACGCAGGTACTCAGTGTGTTGTACCCCTTTGAGTGCTGGAACCGAATTTTAAAGGCCTTTGCAAACAGTTTGGATCCAGATGAGACGCCACAGAACGTGGCGTCTCATCAGGATCCAAACTGTTTGCTATTCTGATAGTGGTCTTTGAAAAAAAGTGAAGAAAAGGATGATTTTAGAAATTCAGCAGACGACATTTTAGCAGACGACAAATACCCAGCATGCAAAGGGGTACGGTGGCAATGTTGTTTGTATGGTGGCATGTGGTTGGTTGGCTGAAAACTGGAACTTGAAGCGCTGTTTGGTGCTGTCATTTGTAAGCATGTCTGCCATTATATTCAGCTGCAGATCCCTGTTACCCAGCTTTATAGGTCATTCATTGTTGTAATCTGATATTGATATTTTAGGCGTTTTAGTTCCTTCCTTTATAGCAGCACCATGTAGGAGACATATAGACAATGTTAAAATTATTCCAACATTGTATTTTGTATTGTTGTTGCATGGTCTTACTGTAAAAAAAATAAAAAAAAATATCTAGATATGGATTTCTAATTTGAATGTTTAATTTTTTTTACAAACGTCACGTTGTTAATACACTTTCGAGATTTAATAGTCCAACTATAGGGCATCTTCTTAGTCAAACATGCCAGACCTCCCGATCTCGGCGGGACAGTCCTGCTTGTGGGCCCTTTGTCCCGGCATCCCGATATGAGACGATTTGTCCCGAAATTCGTTAAAAACGATGTAAGGTCTATAAGTTCCCAATAAAATTCGCTTTTCAAGCTCTTTCTGGCTTAAACTTACCATCGCTTATCCCTTTATTGCCCCCAATTAACAACCCACTTCTACTACTCGAGTGCACCAGTGTTTTTTTGACACCCTATAATCGATTTATTGGCAACTTATTGATTTAATCAGGCATTCACACCATGGTGTTTTTATGATAGGGGTCGCCAATTGCTATTGAAAAGATGTATCGTACAGAAATAAACGCCACCTGCGTTTGTATTTCATGGCCCAATCAAGTCGAATGATACTATTCTGTGTTTTATACAACCTAAGGTTATAAAACCAGTCAAAACACCGATTTGGTACATCAAACAAATTGAATGCTGACCAATACACATTGATGTTTCTCACAAAATAACTTTTTTTTTTACTGATTTTCAGAAAATAATTTGTACATATAATTGCATCAATCTAAATTTAGAGTTAATTTACGATTGGTTGAATAAGAACAGTGCTTTATACGCTCACATCGTGTCAGACGATTTACATATGTCAAAGGGGATATCCCTGTACTGATTGGATGTCAAATCGAGGCATACAGGGAAACCCGACATTTCAGTTTATGGAGTGTGTTTACTTCCAGAAAATGGAGAACGTCTGTGTTCACAAAATTCTGAACAGACATTTATGGTCAATATTGGGCAGAAATTTTGAGTTTTTGTAAGTAATATACTGACTACTGACTGAAGAAAAGGTGGAATGATTGATCGTTTTAGGTGTCCCGCTTTTTGGTCAAATTTCCCGACAATGTTTTATGGAAAGTCCCGATTTGGACCTGAACAATTCTGGCATGTATGTCTTTGTATAACTTGTATCTTTTTGGGCTATATTTCCGTTTGGGAATGTGACTAACTTTTTTTAATGTATGGCCAAACATTCTACTATTCACAGGCTTAATTTTTAGTTTTTTTCCATATTGTCTGAAAATAAGTGGTAACATGAAACATAACTATTTGTATTTTTGGCCTAACTTTGAAAAGAATTAAATTTTCTCCTATAGATTTTGACTAAAGGTCTAAAACATCTAGTTCAGAATACATAAAATGTAGGACATTCTCGTTCATTGCCCTAAACATCAAAGAGAACCTAGGTCTGATAGTTCAAAATGTGTTTCATCTTAACAATTCATTACCTCTGTGGTAGAAAATGTCTGTTGTGCAGGTCAGAAGGTATATCGTCCATAAGAATATTACAAAACAAGGTTGCATTCGGTCACAATATACTAAAAGATTTCCTTAACAAATTCAATGTAAAAGCAATAACTTAAAAAAACACACAACATTTTGCGCCTAGAGACCCTCATAACCATACCTTGTCTTAACCCTTTGCATGCTGGGAAATTTGTCATCTGCTAAAATGTCGTCTGCTGAATTTCTAAAATTAGCATTTTCTTCGTGTTTTTTTTCCAAGAATACTATCAGAATAGCAAACAGTTTGGATCCTGATGAGACGCCACGTTGTGTGGCGTCTCATCTGGATCCAAACTGTTTGCAAAGGCCTTCAAAATCCGGTTCCAGCGCTAAAAGGGTTAAGGTATACTGTCTGTTGAGGTATCCTCATGTAGTCTTCAACCTTCAAGCAAAACAGTGCATTGCTAAGTACAAGTAACATAACAATGTTTTTCCTACCTCACGCTCAAAGAAATATTCGAAAAAAAAGTAATTGCAATTTCCTATACAAAGAATTGTGTCTTCAAATAAATGGTGTTTGTTTCGAGAGAATGAGAGAATAGTATTTCACTCATGAAATATTTAGTATACTGTAACCGTTAGTACTACTGTTGCATAGGTCAGCAGAGGATTAGGTGCTTATGTACATGATTAGGTTCTTATGTACCAGTTTTGGTTCAGATGAACCTAGTGTATAGTATAAGTACTTGTTCAGATCTATTGGTAGGGCAGCTGCACCAGTCAAGAGTTCATGCACACTTACAAGTTATACCTGGTACTTAGATGGACTCTTCTACTAGTCGCGAGTGCAGGCTAACGTACTAGTGATACTTGATACTTACATGGACTCTTCCACCATTCCTGCGTGGGTAGTAGTGGACTATTCCGCATCTATCTGTTAATGATTTACTGGTATCTTTCAGAAAACAGAGACAAATATGCTTATCATCAAAGCTGGAATATTAACGGAGCATTGGGGCTCAACTGTTGTTGTTTTATCAGATGTTTATTCCTTGCATGGTAATCTTCTACAGTTTTAGTTGGATTGGAATTAAAGTAAACTAGTCATTCAAGTGTAAACATGAATTTCCATTCACTTTTTAATTGATTTCTTCCATGAAGAAGAAATTTGTTTTATATTACTTATTGAAATGCGCACCTCCAAAGTGTTGAAATTGAGTTATTTTTAGCTCATTTGAACTGAAAATTGCTCATGATGAGCTATTGGGATCAACCTATGTCGGTCGTCAGTCATGTGGTGTGCATTGTCAAATTTTAGTTTGTTACAACTCTTGTGGCCACATTTTTTATTCCAATTTGGATTTAACTTGTTCAGAATGTTTATCATTACCATATCTTGCCAGAGATTAAATCTGGGTCACGTTCATCCAAAAACTAGGTCAACAGGTAAGATCTCAGAAAAACCTTGTCAACGCTGTAGAGGCAACATTTATGACTCAATCTCGATGAAACTAAGTATTAATGTGTATCTTGACTACCAGGGGCGTAGCTAGCATTTTTTTAGCTGAAGCACAGGTACTTGAAAAAAAAAATTGTCCTTATATATATAATAAAAGAAAAGGTATCCAACGATGATTTCACAGGTGTATTTAATAACGCTATGCAACAGCATGAAAGATCGAATAATGCACACAAATATCGTTGTGGTTGCCAGCAGGAAGCACCAATCTATGATTAAACACTGTTTATTTGATGAAAATCCATCAAGTATGTCCAAAAAAGCTTAAAGTTTCACAAATATGACCCCAAAATCGCAGTGTGTAATTCTCGAATTCGTAATTCTGGGTTCATATTTGTGAAACTTTTAGCTGTTTTGGACATACTTGGTGGAAAAATTGCGTGTTTTTTTTTATAGNGGCCTTCAAAATCCGGTTCCAGCGCTCAAAGGGTTAAGAGCATTCAAAGCCGAATTGATCTAAACAATAAATAAAGTGTGTAAGAAAGACAGGAATCAAAGTTCAATGTTTTACATCCATTATTTTACCAACTACTTTCCAGTTTAAGGTATACTGTTTGTTGAGGTATCCTCATGTAGTCTTCAACCTTCAAGCAAAACAGTGCATTGCTAGTACAAGTAACATAACAATGTTTTTCCTACCTCACGCTCAAAGAAATATTCGAAAAAAAAGTAATTGCAATTTCCTATACAAAGAATTGTGTCTTCAAATAAATGGTGTTTGTTTCGAGAGAATGAGAGAATAGTATTTCACTCATGAAATATTTAGTATACTGTAACCGTTAGTACTACTGTTGCATAGGTCAGCAGAGGATTAGGTGCTTATGTACATGATTAGGTTCTTATGTACCAGTTTTGGTTCAGATGAACCTAGTGTATAGTATAAGTACTTGTTCAGATCTATTGGTAGGGCAGCTGCACCAGTCAAGAGTTCATGCACACTTACAAGTTATACCTGGTACTTAGATGGACTCTTCTACTAGTCGGGAGTGCAGGCTAACGTACAAGTGATACTTGATACTTGCATGGACTCTTCCACCATTCCTGCGTGGGTAGTATTGGACTATTCCACATCTATCTGTTAATGATTTACTGGTATCTTTCAGAAAACAGAGACAAATATGCTTAATCAAAGCTGGAATATTAACTGAGCATTGGGGCCCAACTGTTGTTGTTTTATCAGATGTTTATTCCTTGCATGATAATCTTCAACAGTTTTAGTTGGATTGGAATTAAAGTCAACTAGTCATTCAAGTGTAAACATGAATTTCCATTCACTTTTTAATTGATTTCTTCCATGAAGAAGAAATTTGTTTTATATTACTTATTGAAATGCGCACCTCCAAAGTGTTGAAATTGAGTTATTTTTAGCTCATTTGAACTGAAAATTGCTCATGATGAGCTATTGGGATCAACCTATGTCGGTCGTCAGTCATGTGGTGTGCATTGTCAAATTTTAGTTTGTTACAACTCTTGTGGCCACATTTTTTATTCCAATTTGGATTTAACTTGTTCAGAATGTTTATCATTACCATATCTTGCCAGAGATTAAATCTGGGTCACGTTCATCCAAAAACTAGGTCAACAGGTAAGATCTCAGAAAAACCTTGTCAACGCTGTAGAGGCAACATTTATGACTCAATCTCGATGAAACTAAGTATTAATGTGTATCTTGACTACCAGGGGCGTAGCTAGCATTTTTTTAGCTGAAGCACAGGTACTTGAAAAAAAAAATTGTCCTTATATATATAATAAAAGAAAAGGTATCCAACGATGATTTCACAGGTGTATTTAATAACGCTATGCAACAGCATGAAAGATCGAATAATGCACACAAATATCGTTGTGGTTGCCAGCAGGAAGCACCAATCTATGATTAAACACTGTTTATTTGATGAAAATCCATCAAGTATGTCCAAAAAAGCTTAAAGTTTCACAAATATGACCCCAAAATCGCAGTGTGTAATTCTCGAATTCGTAATTCTGGGTTCATATTTGTGAAACTTTTAGCTGTTTTGGACATACTTGGTGGAAAAATTGCGTGTTTTTTTTTATAGGAAAATTAAGTTTTGTTTATTTGCATACAAATACTATTAAATTGAGAATATATTAACTGTTTTTAATGTTCCATTCTCTACCTATCACTCATCAGAGCTGGATATAGGGATGAACTGAATTTTTGGATAAAAAAAAACTTTTTCTTGGAAATTTTAGGCAGTCATTTGGGTTTTTTGTTCCCGTGATTGGGAATGGGGCGGATTTTCAGTATGAAATATTATAAAACTTAAAAGAAACACTAGTATTATTTAGTTTTGTACACATTTGTTCACCGGTGTAGTTTCTCCTTTGGTGAAACCAGTAAAGGGGGAAGGGTATTTTACTCCCCTGATGTGTTTGCAAATTCACCTCTCTGTTTGTTCTTTACTATCCTATATAAGCCTAATTCTGGGAAAACTGGGCTTAATGCATATGCGTAAAGTGTCGTCCCAGATTAGCCTGTGCAGTGTGCACAAGCTAATCTGGGATGAAACTTTCCGTTTGAACTGGATTTTTGCTAAGGCGATACTTATTTTAAACCAAAAATACCATAAGAGGCGAAAGTGTTGTCCCTGATTAGCCTGTGTGGACTGCACAGGCTTGTCTGGGATGACACTTTGAATATGCATTTAGCCCAGTTTTCCCAGAACAAGGCTCATGTCTCACATCATCCATTCCTGCTCTGATTTCAGGACGTGGAAGACTTGGTGGAAGACAGAGAGAAAGTCGAGATCGAGAATCGAGCCCTGATCCAGGCGGTACAACAGCTGAGTGCGGGAGCTCATGTCTGACTACCACGCTGATCCCTGCGGTCGAGAATCAGCCCCTTATCCAGCCCCTGTAGCAGCTGGGATGGAGTTTCATACCTGGGCCCGTATCTTCCAACTTGTTTTTAAAAGTTTGAATNATCTTTTTATTGCTTAAATCGATTCAGCTTAGAATGCTCTTTAAGAAAAGGGATGGTTATGGGGGTCTCTATGTGCAAAATGTTGCATTTATTTTGGCTCAAAGTTGTCGCTTTTACATTGAATTATTTAGGAAAAGCATTAAGTATATTGTGACCTAAAGTGTTGAAAGGGAGACAAGTAGATCTGCATGTAGATCTATGTAAACTTGTTACAGCAAGTCACATGAAAAGAAGCGAGCTAGAATCTATGCACATAGAAAGAAGTAGAGTTGATAATTGGAAGATATGTCCTTTGAACACGACCAGAATACATTGTCTGAGGATTATGTCAATATGAAATGCAGATTTCAAACACCTCACCCCCCTCAGGGTCAACACTTTAATGCGTTTTTCGAAGTTGAAGCATTTTTTATTTTTTTTTCATGTTTCATAAAAAAATTGTAGGCCCGAGCCTGCTGTGCCTAATAGCAGCTACGCCCCTGACTACATTTAGTCTGAGTACGAATCTGGATCATGGGCTTTCAAAAACTAGGTCACCAGGTCCAATCTTAGAGAAACCTTGTTACTACAGTAGATTCCGCTTAATTGAATAGCCCATTTGTCACATCCTAATATTCAATTATCCGGATTATTATATTATACGGAATCAGTTATATTTCCAATGTTACAATCGTTTGTTTCCTTAGAAAAATCTGGAAAAAACACATCGTACCGAAGTATGAGCTTCCTAGAACTTGGTCCGTATTCCGTGTTTTGTTGAATTCTCAAATAATAAAATTTGTAATCCGAAACACTCTTCCCAATTTAATTTTTACTCGACATTATCACATTCTTCAAATAAACTGCAAATGTATAGTGTGGTTTACTCCTTTCTCTCGGCAATGTACAACGTCACGCCATACGCATGTAAAGTGTGCGTGTAATGCTTACGCTAGCAACATCTGTTGCTCATGTGTTGTTCTGGTAAAAAGCACGCGAAAATTAGCGTGGGTGTATATACTGTCGAAGGAAAACTTTGTAGCGAAGAGAATGCTGTATCTTTGACGTTACGCTCTTTTAGGTAGTTTAGCATTGAAACAGATAAAGTACGTACTGTGTATTTTTTTACCGGAAAATCTGTTCAAGACTTGATTTAATTTTGGTTATTGTGAAAACATGATCAACAGTGTTAGACTGCGATCATTGTGTTTTCGTTTGTTCTACATCATATTTAGATATGATTTACTGTGACGCAGTTGTGTAGGTTTATATACACGAACTGAGAATGTAGTGTCACATTCCATCACCTATTGCAAACTGTCGAGCAAGACACATCAACAGTTTGTTTCTAATCGGCAACACACTCTTTAATTGTTTCTAATCAGCAACAAACTGTTGAAGTATGTTACTGGACATTTTGCAATAGGTGTGGTTTTAACCGGAGACTCCAGTGTTTGCATTGTACTTGTACGCATGCTACACCTGTTACTACACCTGTAAGTCACATGACGCTTGACAGAGGCTGCATAATGCATCGTGTGAAATGAAAACAAAGGCAGTCAATGGAGGGTGTCTGTCAAAATCGTCGATACGATGCGTATCCTTGGAGATTTATGACATTCTACGCTGGATTATAAGCTAGATTACAGTGTGCAATCGATTTTTGGCTATTCAATTAACCGGAATACCCTATATTTCCTATCAGATTAAGCGAAGTTTTTACAATGGGAAGAGATGCAAAAGGTTTGGTGTTTTCAATTTCTATTCAATTAACTGGATTATTCAATTATCCGATATTCAATTAAGTAGAATCTACTGTATTCTTGAGGCAAAATTTTTTACTCAATCAAGATAAAACTTAGTCAGAATCTTTATCTTGACAATACCTAGGACAAGTATGAATCTATGTCACTTATGTTTAAAAACTAGGTCACCAGGCCATGTTTCAACAATATGTTTACCTTGAACTCAGGTGAGTGATTCAGGGATATCTTTACACTCTTGCCATTTAGCATATTTTTATGCCCCCTTTTTAAAAAAAAGGGGGTATATTGTTTTTGGCCTGTCTGTCTGTCATTCTGTCTGTCTGTCCAAAACTTTAATAAATATTAATGTTTTGTCATAACCTCTGCAATATTGAAGGTAGCAACTTCATATTTGGCATGCATGTGTATCTCATAGAGCTGCACATTTTGAGTGGTGAAAGGTCAAGTCATCCTTCAAGGTCAAAGGTAAATTTAAAAAAATCAAAGCGGCGCATAAGGGGGCATTGTGTTTCTGACAAACACATCTCTTGTTTTTACTATTGTCTGGAAGTATTGTATAAGTATTGATGAAAGAGATCATTTTCAATAGCATGTGTAAATTAACTTGACACTTACTTTAATGTGCACAAGTAAAATATTGATAATAACAAATGCTATAATAAATATAGGTATATTGATGATATATAAAAGATTTTAATTGATAAAAAACTAAAAAAAAAAAGTTCCTGGGTGTTTATTGGTTCACAAACATTAAAAAAATAAGTGTCAGGTCTTTAATGTAATATGCCTTCGAAAGTAAATAAAACCTCATCTTGATATATTTTATGTGGATTCATTCTAAGGTATTGTGATGGGTCAGTCATAAAATTATGTTACCCATTAAAATGCTAAATTTACATCTTAAACATTTCAAATTCTTTAAATTATAACACTGAAAACAAATATAGCATATGTACAACATAGCACATGTGTTTTTTTTCTACCATTTTGGAAATGGTGCCGCAGCCCTTTGGATGGGGAAAAATTGCGTGTTTTTTTTTTATAGGAAAAATAAGTTTTGTTTATTTGCATACAAATACTATTAACCCTTTGCATGCTGGGAAATTTGTCGTCTGCTAAAATGTTGTCTGCTAAATTTCTAAAATAAGCATTTTCTTCGATTTTTTTTTCAAAAAATACTATCAGAATAGCAAACAGTTTGGATCCTGATGAGACGCCACATTCTGTAGCGTCTCATCTGTATCCAAACTGTTTGCAAAGGCCTTTAAAATTCGTTTCCAGCGCTGTAAGGGTTAAATTGAGAATATTACTGTTTTTAATGTTTCATTCTCTACCTATCACTCATCAGAGCTGGATATAGGGATGAACTGAAATTTTGGATAAAAAAAAATGTGAAAACTTTTTCTTGGATATTTTAGGCAGTCATTTGGGAATTTTTTTCCCCGTGATTGAGAATGGGGCGGATTTTCAGTATGAAATATTATAAAACCTAAAAGAAACACTAGTATTATTTAGTTTTGTACACATTTGTTCACCGGTGTAGTTTCTCCTTTGGTGAAACCAGTAAAGGGGGAAGGGTATTTTACTCTCCTGATGTGTTTGCAAATTCACCTCCCTGTTTGTTCTTTACTATCCTATATAAGCCTAATTCTGGGAAAACTGGGCTTAATGCGTAAAGTGTCATCCAGATTAGCCTGTGCATTGTGCACAAGCTAATCTGGGATGAAACTTTCCGTTTGAACTGGATTTTTGTTTAGGCGATACTTATTTTAAACCAAAAATACCATAAGAGGCGAAAGTGTTGTCCCTGATTAGCCTGTGGTGACTGCACAGGCTTGTCTGGGATGACACTTTGAATATGCATTTAGCCCAGTTTTCCCAGAACAAAGCTCATATCTCACATCATCCATTCCTGCTCTGATTTCAGGACGTGGAAGACTTGGTGGAAGACAGAGAGAAAGTCGAGATCGAGAATCGAGCCCTGATCCAGGCGGTACAACAGCTGAGTGCGGGAGCTCATGTCTGACTACCACGCTGATCCCTGCGGTCGAGAATCAGCCCCTTATCCAGCCCCTGAAGCAGCTGAGATGGAGTTTCATACCTGGGCCCGTATCTTCCAACTTGTTTTTAAAAGTTTGAGTTAAGAATATACCCAGGCTCAAGAATAAATAAACTTTGTGTTCTTTTGCTAACGAGATGAATACCAATGTTGCAAATGTCGAACTAAATTAAATTGAATTCTGTATACTGTTTCTTTTTCAAGAAGTGTGTAATTACAATGTATTTGCTTACAAATAATCCTAGGGCTTAAAAAAATCTGTGTGAGGGGCATTTAATGTGTTCTTGATGTTCAGTTGTATTTANATATATATATATATATATATATATATATATATATATATATAACATACTTGTATTCCCATTTCTCTCATCATGAAACATCTTAATAGTACTGCAAAATCATTTATATAAATCGGCTTGAATTTTTTAATTTTTTTTAAAGGACGATTTTGATTGACATGGGAATAGGTCACCAGGTCAAATCTTTAAAACAACCATGTAACCATTTTGGAGCCAAAATGTGTGACTCATGTTTACTTCAAGTCTGAGTCAAGTACTTGGTCACCTGGTCAAATCTTATAAAAACCTTGTTACCACTGCATAAACCATTTTTAAAACTTAATCTTAATGAAACTTTGTCAGAATGATTACATTGACATTATCTAGATGGATTGTGAATCAGGGTCATATGCATAAAAAACTAGGTCACAAGGTCAAATCTAGAAAAACTTAGTAACCACTCTTTAGGCCACATATATGACTCCATCTTGATAAAACCCGGTCACCTTGTTTTTCTCAACAGTGTTGTGGCCACTCTGTCAAAAACTAGGTCACCAGGTCAAGTCTTCAACATTTGGTTTACCTTGAACTTAGATGAGCGCTTCAGGGCCATCATGACCCTCTTGTTTTTCATTAGATAGTTTTCATAAATTTTGGTTAGATGACATTTTTTTGCTTTGCTTGCTGACAATGAGCAATGAACAATGATTTTTAAGATTATGTATTGACATGACAATTATTTAGTGTCTTTGTCACGTAACCTTTATTTAAATGAGCATACATGTAATAATGTGTCGCTGTTAAGAGGCAACAAATGTAGATGATTTCACATCCTTAATGTATTCTTAAGGATCGTTGTTCCACATCATGACCAATACATAAAGATCTCTGTATAAAAAATATCTACAAAAATGCTTATTTGTAATTAATGGGCTAGTGCATTTCATACCAATTTTTGCTGTTTTTTTTAGTGCTTTAATATATTTGGATTATGCAAGTTTTTCAGTTCATGCACAAATCAAAATTAATGTAAATTCTTGATTCACTGTTGATGGTGGTGGGTTGTAATATTTTATTTGATGCTAAAATTGTAAAACTTCTGCAACTGGATGGATAGTTTTTGTTTCCCTTTCTGTAATTAACAATTTTAAATAAAATTAGGTTCCATTTGTTATAAAGTGCTTACTTTTGCTTATGTGTTCAACCATCATTGCCATAATTTTGCAGATGTGTAGTTTTTGGTGCAAATAATTTGAATGTGGACCATTATGCAGTTATTTCAGACATTGTTATCATAAGAAGAACATTCTAAAATGCCTGGTGCGAATTTCTTTTTTTCCATGGTTTATAGGACGCTTGACAAAGCAGTTCCGAGATGGTGGAATAAAGTTTGCTATGTAATGAAATAGCATGTTCAGGTCCATTATTTTCAAAGCTACAAAGACACAACTTAAGAAAACTCCTTAATGTCATAAAATTCCTAGTTATTTTGTGTGTAATGTTTTTACATGAAAATGTTTTAGACAAGTTAATGTTGTGGAAATGAATAATATTTTATCATCATTTAAAGAGGAAACATTGGTTTTTGAGTAGAAAAAAATGATTACAACAAAATTATTTTGTTCTGATGAGTGCATCCCATATGCTTCAGAACTTAAATGTGTTGGTTTTTTACAACAACTCAAAATTAACTATTATTTCTTAATTTTGCTGGTAAAGTTCATGGTTTAGAATAGAGCAACACTGTGTTATGTTTTTGCTTTTTGCAGTTAATTGTATTTTTTTTTGTTATTTAAATAATGATATTTAAGATTGGTTGTTTTGTAAATAGAAATGTACATTCAATATTTATACTACATAGTTATATATGTTTGTTTTCAATATCTGGAGCAAATGTTTCATATACAAAAGATTACTGCAGTGTTGCACTGTTTTATATGAATACCTGTGGAATCTTTAATTTTGAAATATATGAATACTATCAAAATGTACGTTTAAGCAAAAGCTTGTCTTTTAATGCAGTAAGTATGTTTATTAGAGGTGGATTATTTTATAATTTAAAGAATAGCATAACTAACATCAGCAATTTTTAGACACGCTGAAAGTGTTTAAGCGCATGTTTTATGAGAATTGGCTTATTTATTTTAAGTCTTGTTCATTATTGCAATGTTTTGTATGTTATATGTTTGCTAATATCTTGACAAATATTAAAATTCATTAAAAATTGGAAAAAAAATATTCAAAGTTAAAACATTTGAGGCGCGCTCTAAGAAATACAAGCTTAATGCAAGTGCCTAAAGTATCCTTTCCTTTAAAAGATAATAAAGATGCCATAAAAGCAGGTAAAGCACTCCCTCATAAACCTGTGCGGACTGCTCAGGCTTGGACGACACTTCTCTCACATGCACTAAGCAAAGTTTTTCTAGAGTGCAGCTCATATTAACCCTTTGCATGCTGGGAAATTTGTCGTCTGCTAAAATGTTGTCTGATAAATTTCTAAAATTAGCATTTTCTTTGATTTTTTTTCAAAGAATAGTATCAGAATAGCAAACAGTTTGGATCCTGATGAGACGCCACGTTCTGTGGCGTCTCATCTGGATCCAAACTGTTTGCAAAGGCCTTCAAAATCCGGTTCCAGCGCTCAAAGGGTTAAGTCGCTTCTTCTGATTTTGAGACATTAATTCTGTTAAAACTACACAACAAAGCATGTGTTCATTCTAAGCAATCTCAATGTTGTGGGGCTGTATTGTGTCTTGTTCTGAGAAAACTGGGCATAATGCTTGTGCGTAAATTGTCATCCCAGATAAGCCTGTGCAGTCAGCACAGGCTAATCAGGGACGACAATTTCCGCTTTTATGGAATTTTTTGTTTAAATGATGTCTCTTCTAAGCGAAAATCCAGTTTAGGCGGAAAGTGTCGTCCCTGATTAGCCTGTGCAGACTGCACAGGCTAATCTGGGATGACACTTAAGGCACAAGCATTATGCCCAGTTTTCTCAGAAAACGACACTATTTCTCATAGAGGAAGCCTGATCCAAATGTTGTGTGCTGTTGTTTAAAACGTAGAAGTGTGGTAAGGGTATGCTTTGAAAGCATTTTTCAGGGTTGTGTTCATATTTATAGCCAGATTGGACTGTAAGCCTCTTACATGTTGTCTCTTTTTTTGTTTTCTCTGCAAATCGGTTTGTTTTATCTCCACAGATTCTTTATTTACATATTTCCTTCCTTCTGTTTCCCTGTGTTGTGATTATAGCAGCATTCATTTTAAAGTGTATTAATTTACTATTTATTAGTTTAAGATAACTGCTTCAGTTGTGAAAAAAAAAATTGAAATGTTAAGCGATCTATCTGTTGATAACGGTGAAGGTTGTTGTAGTTGTTTTTTTTTTGTTTTTTTTTCTTCAACATACATCTCAATTACAACATGCTTACACATATGAAAATACATAACATACTTGGTCTGTTATATATACTTGAGTATCATATATATTCACTATAAATGTACATACAAGTTATTTAGGTATATAATAACAATCATATTGGTATTTGCTTTAACATCCATGTTTAATGTAGGTACCAGAAAATAATGTTTTGAGACGATGCTATTGTAATTTTGTAAAGATTGAAAGAAAGGGGAGATGATAGATAGATAATAAGGGCGACGGAAAATTGATAAATAACAAAAAGTGTTTCCTTCAAGTTCAAAAGGCATGCCATGTTTCAAACTTGCAGGATGTTTGTAATAAAGAAATATTATACAGTACAGTGCACTACTCATAGTTATTTTTTATTTTAAGGTCTTGAGTATGTATCTCACATTCCTTGATTTTGTATACTCGGTAATAAGGTACATGGGAACAAAGTGCTTTTGCTATAACTGTATTTATCAATATATGTGTTAATTGCAAATATACAAACTTTATAATCAAAGTGTAATCAGACATTTATATTTTAAGATCTATTCATGTTTTTTGTTATAGATTTATGGTAAAAATAATGTGATATGTAGAGCATACTTGTACATTTTGAGCTTGTTATTCATACATTTTTACCAAGAAAAATAATGTACATCAATTTTCACTTAAAATGACCTATAAGTTAGGATTTTGCTTTCTAGCTTTTTGGTTTTGGTAATGGCTATCCAGGTTTTACTAAAAAGCTTTAGGAAAAATGTCCAATGCTTATCGCCAAAGCGTTTTATATACGTATGCATATATGTATGCAGCTTAAATTATATCTTTTTCACACAGTTATAATAACATCAAAGTTTGTAATAATTGTACACCGTAAAAAAAATTGCTTGAAGATAATCATATCACAATTGTGATAATATATGGAAACTTTTGATAAATGTGTCGTGTTCTGACAAAACTGGGCAAAATGCTTGTGCGTAAAGTGTCATCCCAGATTAGCCTGTGCAGTTCGCACAGGCTAATCCGGGACGACACTTTCCGCTTAAACAGGATTTTCGCTAAGAAGATACATCATTTTAACGAAAAATTCCATCAAAGCGGAAATTGTCGTCCCTGATTAGCCTGTGCGGACTTCACAGGCTAATCTGGGATGACAATTTACGCACAAGCATTTTGCCCAGTTTTCTCAGAACACGACACAAATGTTCAGCTCATTTTAGTAAATGTTGGTTCATTTGCATTTCAAACTCAAAGACAAAGTTACCGGTATTGAAAGTGTTGGTAAAATTAAGCTTATTAGCATTTCAAGAGAAAATTATTGGTCTTGAAAGTGAAGTTAAATTAAATTTATTATTGCAAGTGAATAGGAATAGTACATATTATTACCTTTAATTAATGTCCTTATTTTTTGTTTTGAGTTATTCACTGTGATTATGTGGTGTTGTGCTGTTATAGTATTATGATGTGCTAGTTACATTTTTTGTGTGTTCTAAGTCGCTAATATGACTCTAAAATGTTGTTTCGTCATTGTTGTTGTTGTTGTTTTATTATTACATTTAATTTAATGATTAACAAGTATCAAATATAAATGCTTTCAATTTCAAATTCTGTTAATTTTTCTACCCTTATACACTTATCAATACACCTACTACTACTAATAAATAATTATTATTACTATCATTATTGTTTGTATTATTATTATAATTACTAACATATCTTTTTGTATTATCACATTCCCAACAGCTGAAAAGTTTTCTTCTTGACTACACTAATCACAAGTTTTCGTTATCATAACATATTTGTGTCGTGTTCTGAGAAAACTGGGCATAATGCATGTGCGTAAAGTGTCGTTCCAGATTAGCCTGTGCAGTCCGCAAAGGCTAATCAGGGACGACACTTTCCGCCTGAATTGAATTTTCGCTAGGAAGAGACTTCATTTAAACGAAAAATGTCATAAAAGCGGATGGTGTTGTTCCTGATTAGCCTGTGCGGACTGCACAGGCTAATCTGGGACAACACTTTACGCACATGCATTATGCCCAGTTTTCTCAGAACACGACATATTTAACTGTTAGGTCAGTGTAATTGACACATTGTTTTCTTGTGTTAATAAATTAGTAATTTTATTCTTGCATTTCATTGGCCAACTATGGTGGGACACATATATGATTTACTTTTGTGTGAATAACAATGAACAATTAACATCAGAGTTGAATAATTATACCTGTATATGACCAAGGTTCTTGTTTACTCGTATAATGCCCATACTTAGTTAGGCCTTATATGATAAAAATCATATTGCCAATGGTAAAGGCCATAATGTATAATGTAATTGCCATTTTTTTCTTGGCTTTGTGTATGATACATGTAGTCAAAATAATGTTGTGCATGGCTTATGAAAGGATGAATCTGGCTAGTGTTAGAACGAAAATATTATTTGCTTGCGCAATAGAAAAATGGCAGCCGATTTGCTACTTTTTTTGGCTTGAACGTTTTTTTCTTCATTTTGGAATTAAAAAGCGCATGGGGGTGCAGTATATGTGGGAAAATACGGTTATCAAAATATGGTTCATAGTGCAAGCCTGGCTGTTTTTAAGAAATGTGCTGTAGGTCACTCATAAATATCTTTAAGGTCATCTTGCAAACAGAAATAATATAAACATATAGCGAGAAAAACGGCCAATATCAGGGGTCAATTGTACCTGGTATAGACATGTGGCCAATATCAGGGGTCAGTTGTACCTGGTATAGACATGTTCGGCTGATACAACAGGTTCACACTCAACCCTTGATATTTCACGTTTCAAGTTCCAGGGCCGGTATTCACAAAACCTCTTAATGAAATCTTAACTTAATTTTATATATAAGAACTCCAATATTTTCAGCTTACACCTGGATTAAGTATTAACCCTTTTCCGCTCGGAGGCAAAGTGAAATCTGCTATATGCAGCCGCATAAAACCAGAACAGCCTGCAAGTAACTAGCAGCCTGTTCAGGTTGTAAGCCGTTTGTTGATCATCGTATCTAAGGGTTGGAATTTAAGCCTTTAAAACTTTAAGCTAGTAAGAAAGGTCTCAAATTTTATTTAATTTTTTTAAGGGACTACAAACAGGTCAAAACACATATCTGAGTGGTAAAGGGTTAACCCTTTGCATGCTGGGAAATTTGTCGTCTGCTAAAATGTTGTCTGCTAAGTTTCTAAACTTAGCATTTTCTTTGATTTTTTTCAAAGAATACTATCAGAATTGCAAACAGTTTGGATCCTGATGAGACGCCACGTTTTGTGGCGTCTCATCTGGATCCAAACTGTTTGCAAAGGCCTTCAAAATCCGGTTCCAGCGCTCAAAGGGTTAAGACATTTTATGAATTTAAGGAATTTTCGAAGGTTTTCGCTTCAGAAGCCTTGTGAATAGGGGGCCCTGATGTTATTTTATTGTGCGAATGTCTGAAGTGCTAATACCTCTAGTTGTCCTATATTTGATGTGTTTTCTATTAAGATTAATTTCTAATCTTATGTAAATCCTTTTATTAAGCATAATACAGACAAACATTCCATGACATTATTATGAAGTGGGTCAAGTGGTTTATTATATTGTGTGATTAAATGCTGCCGATTGCAAAGTTATTTTGTTACCTTGTGAATGTGTGTGTTATATCATGATTTAGTTTCATCATGGCTTTTCTTATGTTCCATATTACTTTATACTTATACACAACTGTAGGGGTTTAGCGACAGTATTTCCCATAAATATACATACATCTTCAAACAATGTCTATTTCATTTTTCACACTTAAAATTCTATAACACCAGTAGAATACTTTAAACTAAGATGGACTGGTTAAGAAAAAAATATATATTTAAAGTTTAAAATTATTGTTTGATATGCTGTTCCAGTAGGATTCAAACTGTTGCCTACAAAAATCACAATTAAATACTAAAGTTTTTTTACACAGAAGAATCAGTATAAATAGTGCGCATTTCAATCATAACAATTTTGCTATTTCTGATTATTTTCCTGCACCTGCTAACAATGTCAAAGAAACACCTTTGTTATAAAAAATTAACATGTTACTTATCATTTAAAAAAAATGAGCACTATGTTTTAACCAACTATAGAAACTTTTTTTTAAATAATCAATGTTTCAAGACGTTGCCATGTTACATCCCTTTAATATGACATTAATGTCAATTTCTGAAAGATATTTAGAAAATATAATTGGCTCATGTTTCTTAATCAGGCATTATTATTTTGATCTGCTTTTCTACCAGTAATTATTCACAACACGAACATACTGTTCAATGTAAAGTCTTTGTATTAACCGATACTTAGGATGTCTAAATTAGAGCGAAAATAATACCAGTACTTTATGTGTGAAGGTTATTGGAATAATTTTTCAAGGACACATTTATTTTTAATCAAAGACATTGTAAGTGTGTTTGACATTTGTCATTTCTGTTCAAATGTCTCAAATGAATTTAAATGTCAATTAAGAAAGTGCACATTGTTCAGTTAACATATGTGTTTTTGTTTTGTTATATTGTGAAATGTGTGGGGCAAAAAAATATTTTCTTAATATGCTTAAATATGTAGATTCATTAGATGCTATCTTGGTGCAGGAATGACATATATAGAAAATTTCAATGATTCATTTCATGTTTTTTTGTTGCAATAATCACATATAAATGGAATTTCATTTGCGTCTTTCTTAGAACTTAACCTTGAACCTAATTCACATGTAGACAATTTGTTATTGGTAATCATTATAAATATCAGCATAATAATTACGTAGGGTACTAACTAAGTTTCAGCTTTCAGATTCATATTTTAAATTGCAACTGTTGTTCAGTGTTTTAAATTTGAGACTATTTGTAAAAAAAAATCTCACCTTTTATTTCCCCTTTGAAGAAGGTTGCATATAGCAGTTGCACAGTCTGTGTTAAATTTCCTGTTTAAACCATACATTTCCCATGTATTGATAGATTTTATTATAACTTGGCACAAATGTCCGCCATCATATTAAGCCAATTGTAACCCTTGTCTCCCTACCTCAAAGGTTAAGGTCACACATAGAGGTTAAAGGTCAAATATGGTCATAAAACAGCTCAAAATTCCTGTCTCAGCAATGTCTTTGCTTTACATGTAAATGGATGGAATCGAAAATAACTGGGCGCAAATGCAATGGTTTAACACTTTACTACCTACCTTGAAGGTCAAGGTCATGCTTAAGAATACAATTCGGCCACACAACAGCTGATCCGCACTTTAACTTTGTCAATCCTGCTACATGTATTGAAAATAACTTAACACTAATTACCACCACGTGGAGACAGCATTTTGTGTGCAAAACATCTCCCTACCTCAAGGGTCGAGGTTACTATTAGAGGTCAAAGGTTAAATTGGGCCGTAAAACAGCTAATCTGGCTGTATCTTAGTCATTCATCATTAAAAGTTTAAGATAACTTGCGACAAATGACTAGCATAAGTGTCATTTGTATTACCCGTTTTGTAACCTCAAAGTTCAAGGTCACACTTAGATGTCAACAGTCAAATTTGGACATAAAGAGCTTGTTTTTTTACGTAAGCAAGTTTTTGAGTTTTTAAAGTTGAATATAAAGGTATTCATGCCTTATGGACAGATGTCTTGTTGTTGATACTTAAGGTCAAATAACAAAGATTTTTTTTAATCTGGCATTGTTTGTAGCAGTTTACTAAAACTTGTGTTTCTGTTTGCTACAACTCAAATCCCTCTTTTGCTAGAGCTCATGTTTCTGTTTTGCTAGAACTCATGTTCCTCTTTTGCTAGTGCTCATGTTTCTGTTTTGCTAGAACTCATGTTCCTCTTTTGCTAGTGCTCATGTTTCTGTTTTGCTACAACTCAAATCCCTCTTTTGCTAGAGCTGATGTTTCTGTTTTGCTACAACTCGTGTTCCTCTTTTGCTAGTGCTCATGTTTCTGTTTTGCTACAACTCGTGTTCCTCTTTTGCTAGTGCTCATGTTTCTGTTTTGCTAGAACTCATGTTTCTGTTTTTCTAGAACTTGTGTTCCTGTTTTGCTTGATGTTGTGAGTGCAGTCCATGTTGTGATAGACCCAATACCATGTGTCCGCACAGGCTAATCAGGGACGACACTTTCCGCTTTTATCACATTTTTCGTTAAAATGATGTCTCTTCTTAGCGAAAATCCAGTTTAGGCGGAAAGTTTCCTCCCGGATTAGCCTGTGTGGACTGCACAGGCTAATCTGGGACAACACTTTACGCACAAGCATTTTGCCCAGTTTTCTCAGAACACGACACCCATGTGCTGGAGACATACTGGCTGGTTGTGAGCAATTTTACACTGATTCTTATATATTGTCCATGTTATAACAGATAAATAATAAATGTTTTCATTAGAGATCACACTTGTTTGTTCTACTTGGATTGCAGGGTTTTATATATTATTTGCGATTTAGAGTTGCTTATCTGTTATTTTACATTATTAGGTTGTTTTGTGTATGGGGTGTAAATATTGTTTATGTACATATATCATCTGGATTCTTACATGGCCTGCATAATTTGCAAAATGAACTATATATTATTTTCCATTTTTAAAGTACTTTTTATGCCCCCTTCTTCGAAGAAGAGGGGGTATATTGTTTTTGCCTGTCTGTCTCTCTGTCTGTTATTCTGTCCCAAAACTTTAACCTTGGTCATAACTTTTGCAATATTGAAGATAGCAACTTGGTATTTGGCATGCATGTGTATCTCATGGACCCGCATATTTTGAGTGGTGAAAGGTCAAGGTCATTCTTCAAGGTCAAAGGTAACATATATGGGTCAAAATCGCTCAAAAGGGGGTTATAGTGTTTCTCAAACACATCACTTGTTATTATAATTATTATATAAAATTATTACTAATTTATGGAAAATGTTGAAATTCATTTTAAAGATTGCAAGCAACACGTACATATTTCTAAAACTACTATGGTTCAGTTGAAACTTCACACATGTCACTGTGATCATCATGTGACCAAGGCCCATAACTCTGACATGATTAGCAAAATTATGCTCCTTTATGGTACTTTTTGTACTTTGGAAATACAGATAAAATGTTGGCGTTCAATAACTGCAAATCTAGCATGGTGTTGCATTTTGGGCCAGTTGAGTCAAGATCACTGCNTGTCCCTCTTTTGCTAGAGCTCATGTTTCTGTTTTGCTACAACTCATGTCCCTCTTTTGCTAGAGCTCATGTTTCTGTTTTGCTACAACTCATGTCCCTCTTTTGCTAGAGCTCATGTTTCTGTTTTGCTACAACTCATGTCCCTCTTTTGCTAGTGCTCATGTTTCTGTTTTGCTACAACTCGTGTTCCTCTTTTGCTAGTGCTCATGTTTCTGTTTTGCTAGAACTCATGTTTCTGTTTTTCTAGAACTTGTGTTCCTGTTTTGCTTGATGTTGTGAGTGCAGTCCATGTTGTGATAGACCCAATACCATGTGTCTGCACAGGCTAATCAGGGACAACACTTTCCGCTTTTATGACATTTTTCGTTTAAATGATGTCTCTTCTTAGCGAAAATCCAGTTTAGGTGGAAAGTTTCCTCCCGTATTAGCCTGTGTGGACTGCACAGGCTAATCTGGGACAACACTTTACGCACAAGCATTTTGCCCAGTTTTCTCAGAACACGACACCCATGTGCTGGAGACATACTGGCTGGTTGTGAGCAATTTTACACTGATTCTTATATATTGTCCATGTTATAACAGATAAATAATAAATGTTTTCATTAGAGATCACACTTGTTTGTTCTACTTGGACTGCAGGGTTATATATATTACTTGCGATTTAGAGTTGCTTATCTGTAATTTTACATTATTAGGTTGTTTTGTGTATGAACTCAACTATGGGGTGTAAATATTGTTTATGTACATATATCATCTGGATTCTTACATGGCCTGCATAATTTGCAAAATGAACTATATATTATTTTCCATTTTAAAAGTACTTTTTATGCCCCCTTCTTCGAAGAAGAGGGGGTATATTGTTTTTGCCTTTCTGTCTCTCTGTCTGTTATTCTGTCCCAAAACTTTAACCTTGGTCATAAATTTTGCAATATTGAAGATAGCAACTTGGTATTTGGCATGCATGTGTATCTCATGGACCCGCATATTTTGAGTGGTGAAAGGTCAAGGTCATTCTTCAAGGTCAAAGGTAACATATATGGGTCAAAATCGCTCAAAAGGGGGTTATAGTGTTTCTCAAACACATCACTTGTTATTATAATTATTATATAAAATTATTACTAATTTATGGAAAATGTTGAAATTCATTTTAAAGATTGCAAGCAACACGTACATATTTCTAAAACTACTATGGTTCAGTTGAAACTTCACACATGTCACTGTGATCATCATGTGACCAAGGCCCATAACTCTGACATGATTAGCAAAATTATGCTCCTTTATGGTACTTTTTGTACTTTGGAAATACAGATAAAATGTTGGCGTTCAATAACTGCAAATCTAGCATGGTGTTGCATTTTGGGCCAGTTGAGTCAAGATCACGGCAAATGACAAAAAAAAAACGCTTTAATAACGACAGGTGGGAAGGTGATATTGTGATTAAATTGTATATGTGGATAGGTTACAAGCTGATCTAGTGTTTGGTGCCCATGGGGTCAATGTCACTGTTACTAAAAATAAGTCTTTCTGCTCAATAACTTAAGTTCTGATGGAAGTATTGTGAAGTAATTTTGTTTGTAGGTAGCTTACATAGAAACCTAGGGTGGGATTGCATTTCTGACCAGTTAGGTCAAGGTGATTGTAACTTGTATACAATCAAAGCATCAGAATAGTTCTGCATGCTATCTTGGGACAGCTCTTTGTTTTTGCCGATATTTCGTGGATATACAAAAACACAATGTCAGTGACTAGAGCTTTTGCCAAGGCAACGATTTAACTAACAAGTATTTATTTTGATCAAATTACAATATCATCATCTATTATATTTAAAAGGACCTCAATAACCTATATGATCCTCAATTACTTTAATTATACACACATTAAAATTATACCTGAAATGATGGCATTGAAATTTTTTAAACACAAGACTTTCCACATCATTAATATTTATGTTCAATAATATGCAACATGAAACATACATATACGATAATATTAAATTTAATAACTGATATGCTGTTACAGACTCATGTACCACACATACGTTCAAATAATACATCTGGTAAAAACATTAAACAACCTAAAAGCCTTTGTAAAACAACAATGGCTCATATGCACATTTTTTATACAAAAAAAAGAACATTCAGAATAATTTTCAACTGTCAGAACAGTCAAATGATAACTGATAAATGAATTGGTAGTACTAAAATTTGTCTTTGATTACTATCCAATCATGTTAAACCAAACATGCGGAAAATATTTAACAAAATAAATTCATCAATATAAACTAAAAAATAAAAAATATACTTGTCCATAATTCAAGAGTTTTTGAATATATGTTTCCAGGGGACTTTGCTGTGATAATAGGCCTTAAAGTTCTTTGGACAATCTAACTTATATATTTCAGAGTAAAAAAGTGTTCACATGCTTTTTAATTATTGAACCAATTGTGTTTCTTGTTATCAATATTTCTTTTTACCATATTAGGGTCCACTGACATTCACTTTATGGAAATCTGACACACCAATACATACTGAAAACACAATGCCCCCTTCTGCGCCACTTTAATATAACATTCCTATTTATCATTTGGCAGGTATAGAAATTATCTCCCTTTAAAGTTTATTACTTCCATTGGATTGTGTTTTTTGACCTTTGACCTCGAAGGATGACCTTGACCTTTCACCACTCAAAATGTGCAGCTCCATGAGATACACATGCATACCAAATATCAAGTTGCTATCTTCAATATTGCAAAAGTTATGACCAATGTTTAAGTTTTCGGACGGACGGACAGACAGACGGACTGATAGTTCAACTGCTATATGCCACCCAACCCGGGGCATAAAAACAACAACAACAAAAAATGCACATATACAAAGATATAGGTGAAAATAATGTATGACAAACAATATTAAAATACAATTATGATTCAATAAATAATAAGCACACATAAAAATTTAAAATAAAAATAAGGTAAAAATAATAAGGGACGGCATCAAAGCTAATACTACACTGTACCAGTCAATTCCTCAACAAATTTAGGGGCCTCTATTACAGAGAACCATTCTGATCTAAAATTTGATACAATACAAAGTACTCGTGCACAATGGTGTTGTATAACACAAATAAAAAATAAAAGTTGTTAAAACTGCCTACATTAGCAATTGAATGAAAGCAAGTTGGTTTACAGTTTGATAATCTCGGGAAGATTTTTTTGTAGGGTAAAAATATATAACAACTGTTTTACTCCAAAAATGAGTATCTTCTCTCTTCTTTATCAGAAGATGTACATAATCCTGTCATATATGGCAAATATATGAAATAATAAATCAAGGTGGACTGAACATTCAACGTTTTATATCTTAGAACTTTGTGTGTAAGGTACCATATAAACCAATTATAATAACAGGAGACCGAAAAGTAACAGTTTTCTTTAAAGTCCCAAGTTTTGAAAATCTACAACATAAAAAAGGTAAACACCATAAGACAAGTAGTAGGGGTAGGTTGTTTAGAGACGAACACAGAATCTTTTGCACATACATGCGAAGTGGTAAAAGAAACTGTGAATAACAAAATAAATGATCCATGCTCTGGGAAAATGGGGCTTAATGCATGTGCATTGTGTCATCCCAGATTATTCTGTGCAGTTCTTACATGCTATCAGGGACGCCACTTTCCGCCTTGACTTTATTTTTTAATAAAAAAGCAACTTCCTTTAACACAAATTTCATAAAAGAAGAAAGTGTTGTCCCTGATTAGCCTGTGCAGACTGAACAGTCTATTCTGGGACGACACTTTACGCATATGCATTAACCCTTTAAGCGCTGGAACCGGATTTTGAAGGCCTTTGCAAACAGTTTGGATCCAGATGAGATGCCACAAAACGTGGCGTCTCATCAGGATCCAAACTGTTTGCTATTCTGATAGTGGTCTTAGAAAAAAAATCGAAGAAAATGCTAATTTTAGAAATTCAGCAGACGACATTTTAGCAGACGACAAAAATCCCACCATGCAAAGGGTTAAGTCTGTTTTCCCAGGGCACGGCTCAAATAAATAACATATTATCCCTATCCTATAACATATTATCCCTATCCTATAACATATTATCCCTATCCTATAACATATTATCCCTATCCTATAACATATTATCCCTATCCTATAACATATTATCCCTATCCTATAACATATTATCCCTATCCTATAACATATTATCCCTATCCTATAACATATTATCCCTATCCTATAACATATTATCCCTATCCTATAACATATTATCCCTATCCTATAACATATTATCCCTATCCTATAACATATTATCCCTATCCTATAACATATTATCCCTATCCTATAACATATTATCCCTATCCTATAACATATTATCCCTATCCTATAACATATTATCCCTATCCTATAACATATTATCCCTATCCTATAACATATTATCCCNACCAGTATAAAGAATGGTCACTAATTCTCAATTCATACAAATATAAGAGAATTAAACAATGGATTTATACAAAGTCACTACATAACAGTGACAGATTTTGAAAAATGGACTCAGATTTAAAGCTATGTTAACCCTTTGAGCGCTGGAACCGGATTTTGAAGGCCTTTGCAAACAGTTTGGATCCAGATGAGACGCCACAAAACGTGGTGTCTCATCAGGATCCAAACTGTTTGCTATTCTGATAGTATTTTTTGAAAAAAAATCAAAGAAAATGCTAATTTTAGAAATTTAGCAGACAACATTTTAGCAGACGACAAATTTCCCAGCATGCAAAGGGTTAAAATGAATAAGCAGCTTTAGCTAAAGGCGAAGACATGTTTATTGCGCAAAAATGCTTCTATAACTTTCAAGGACAAATGACTTACATATACATCTTCAATCAGTTAACAGCCAAAATTATCAATTCAAAAGTGTTATTATTTTACAAATGATCTTTTAACAGCTTCCTACACCAATAAAATACACAATGTAACTTCTAACATGTATCTTAAACTGTCAAACATGTAATGGGTACTACAGAAGATATTAATAGATAAGAAACATTCCCAGTATGAAACGATGTAATGCTGTAATCTTCAAATATCTATTCAACAAATTGCATTTGTCTATAAGGTCTACACTAAACATGTATGCACAAGTATACTGATATGTTTCCATTTTGAATCCCATTATACGGTGCCCATTTGATGAAAACAAATGACTACATGAAATGGTCCCATAGAAAACTTTACATGGACAATATTATCAAACAATAACAATATTTAAAGAAAAAATCGGTCAACTTTTATGTCTCTTAAAATATTTGCTTGTTTTTTAAATGAAACAAATATATATACAGTTCTTAAAATTGAATTCTTAATACTTTGTGATGTTCAACAATTTACATAGAAATCAGATTTCAGTATTAATTAGAACATTTGGAATGTACATAAAGCATGACCTAATTACAAAATTCACCATGATAATGTACATTCATATTGTTTATAGTACTTTTGTTATAATTCAGGCATGATATTCATTAACAATAATCTTTATTGCATTACAGAAACTAGTAACAGTAATGAGAAAACAGCAATATTTTTCTTTTTTTTTCTCATTGATTGCACTCATTGCACACATAGTAGCAATGCATTCTGGGCTATTGGCAATGACTCAGCAAAAAATGGGTACAGAAAAAAAACATCCCCATCAACACTGAAAGCTCTGCTTTGAAACTGATTTTGAATGAAGATATGAATATTATATGCACTATAATCCTGATAGCTTTTTATATCACCATAGCAATGCTTCCTTCTGACATTGCCCTTAAATCTTTTCACTCTATACTATGCCAGGTGGGTGGGGAATGTTATTCGCAGGCAAGTTTGCTGTCAAAGCTGCTTAGGGCTATCCCAAAGGCTTGTACTGCGCACATTGGATAGTTAAAGTCCATAGTAAACACGTCTTCGGCTACTCGACCAAACTGCATCACAATATAGTCCACTGGAGAGAAAAAAAACACACTGGTTAATTAATGAAGCAAAATAACTATTATATGATAATAAGTACCACTGTTAAGTGACCTTGAGTCAACAACAAAATCAATTACCATAACGAAATCAGAAAAAGTTTATACAATTTAGCTTATTTTCCTGTAACATCATTTGAATCTTTAACATAATATTATATTATTATATACAGGGCACTTAATTTGAAAAACTCCAATTTAAAAATAAAAGTAAAATTATAACAACTGCACAAACATTTGTTAGATCATTTGTGAATCAAACTAATTTTTGCTGACTGTCAATTAGCCTTGTTAAAGCATGACTCGACATTAAACTTACTGTCATTATCGTGAACAATCTGGAAATTTTTCACAGAAGCCTGAGTGACGCGTCCATGGAAGTTCAACACATACGACTGGGTCTCTGTAAGAAAATAAATAAAAATCTAGTCAAGTCTCTCTGTAATCTATATAAACACAAATCTTTACTAAATATAAAACTGCTACTGTAGACAGTATAGTAGAACATATATTTACTTGTGACGTACAACTGAGTCTCAGTATTTTTCCCATCTAACATACATAAACATTCAATGTCAGACATGGTCAATATTTGAGGAGCGTCATGCAATAACGATTCTTATGCCATATGCGGCCAGAGTAGCTCCAGACCAGCCTGTGCAATTGTGCAGTCTGGACAGGAGCTATGCTATCCAATGTAAAGCCACAAGGTCTCGTCTCATTAGAAGACAAGGTAGCTCCTGACCAGACTGCGGTTAAGACCCATTTTCACATGACACTAGTAATTTCATCTATTGTTAAAACCATCAGTCAATCCATCAAGTTTATACTATCACTCAACATTCAATACAAACATATAGAAAAATATGGCTATAGAAATACGTGAATAAGGCAAAAATTTACAAGAAAAATCTGAAATCTGCCAGCGTACCTTCATTCCAGACGGGACTCTTGTTGTGGAGCTCCAGGATGTTGTCCATATTCTTCCTCTTCCAGCGTTCAATCAAACCATCATGGTCCTAGAGAAGGACGCAAATATTAAACTTGACGCCAAAAAACGACCTATTTTTTAATAAGAGTTAACGAAATGAACAATTGATCTCAAAGAAAACAGTATTTAAATATATGTAAATGGTCTTAGAGATAAGAAAGAAAATCTGAAATATATGTATATGGTCCTAGTGATAGAAAATAAAAATAAAACGTGATTCCAAAACAAAAACACAACTATTTGTCTAGTGTTTGACAAACTGCAGAATGGTCCTCAAAGAACAAAGTATTTTAATATATTAAAATTAGAGTCATCTAAATAGACACCTTTAGTAACGCAGAGTACATTTGTAATTTATTCATCATTTCATAAGCGCATTTAATTGCTGATAACCCTTAATTGCAGCAAAAAGGGGGTAAAATTTTAGTACCCAGTGATATTCCTGGATTACAAACAAAGTATTGCCTGCTGCAGTTTATCTGCATTATATAGATAAAAAATGCAATGAGGTATATAAGAGCCACATTTCGTGAAAACTGGGCTTAAAGCATTCTGCACAGACTAATCAGGGACGACACTTTCCGCTTTTATCGTATTTTTCGTTTTCCAAGATTCTCTTCTTAAATGAAAATCCACTTTAAGCGGAAAGTGTCGTCCCTGATTCACCTGTGCAGACTGCACAGGCTAATCTGGGACGACACTTTACGCAAATGCATTAGGCCCAATTTTCCCAGACCAAGGCTCAATGGTCCAAACTATAAAAAGAGTCACATACATTGACTGGCTTGATGTCCACTCTCTCATGGTCAAGGTTCATGCCTGGAATGATGATGGTCATCTTACGTGGACCCTTGAAGCCCAACACATTGGTTTCCTGCAAACAGGGGAGAAAATCCACTATATTGGGAGACAATCCACTATATATGATGCAAAAACACAACCCTTCAGTCCATAACCCACAAGGAAAGGGCTATTATTTCATTGTTGACCCTGAACCTCTCAGACACACCACGGAGCGTATATAGATCATCTAGAGTCTGTGGATACACATTTTGGCGCATTTGTAGTTCGTTACAAAATCAATTTAAATTAAAGACCTTTCTTACTAGATTCAAATTTTAAAGGCTTCATTTTCAACCCTAAAATACTTATGAGCAGAAACCAGCATAAAACCTGGCCCCGTGTTCACAAAACATTTTTTGCAATCGAAAATCGATTTTGCTTGTCATTGAAAATGGATTTCCATTGAAGTTGATAGGCAAAAATTAAAATCGATGTCAGTTAAAATCGATTTTCGATTGCAAAATCGTTTTGTGAACACGGGGCCTGAACAGACTGCGAGTAACTCGCAGGCTATTCTGCTTTTTATGATGTTTGCATATAGCCATTTTCACTTTGCTTCGGAGTGGGAAAGGGTTAATGGATACATGACTATTGCATCCCGACAATTAAGTCTGAATGCAATAGAAGAAAATGCTGCATTGAATGAGCCACGTTATGTGAAAATGAGTCTTATGCCATATTCAGCTCATATAGTTAAAGTGCTACCTGTAGAAACTGCATCTGCAACATTTTGACATATATATTGGACATTGACTGAATATCAATGATTATTGGTTCCCTATCACTACAGTCTATACCTTGCATGAACACAAAGTGTCATTCTACAATAGATACAGATCATACCTATCTCAAAACACAAAGATCATTCAATATGATATTGATCAATACATTAACAGTCAATGGGATTCACTCTTTGATCTTTTTTTATTGGCATTGTGTCACTTTTTTGTACAATGACAGAAACTCAATACCAATTCTACTTACATATACAATTCCTATCAGTTCTTTTCTTGCTTTCTCCATGCCTTCTTTTGGGTTTTCACCATTGTCGTACAATGTAAAATGAGTTCCAAGCAAGTTTGACCTGTAAAACAGACACTGACGTTTTAGAAATTGTGGGAATAAATATATATTTCAAATTTTGTTCCTTCTGTATATTTGCATTAATATTGGGCAGACATTATTTGCAACAACATTTTAGCCTAATATTGTCATTTGGTTTTGTTAATTGAAACATGGTCACATCTATGAAAAAAGAACAACAACAATCAACAGCTTATCAGAATACTTTACGTTCATGAGAATTGATATCATATTTTGATACTGATGGACATTCATAATATATTTACAAATAACTAGTCATAACTAAAATCGTTACAAGGAGATAGTAGAAAGATGACAATAGATCGGAAAACGGCTTGATATAATAAAGAGAAATATTAATATGTATGATCAAGAAATAAACCAGTTCTTGACAAGTGAGGATGTTAATTATTGAGATGTTATTTTCTATTCACTAAATGAGAAAAATGAAAACAGAAATTCTGAATGGGGTGACAGTTAAAAAAAAGAGTTAATGCTTAGTAAATAGAAGTTAAAAGTCTATCTCAATAACGGAGTATGTAACAAGACAAATCTATCACTACAGACTGTTACCAGCAATACCACAATAGATAGGATGTTCACAAATCATTTGAGAGCGGTGTTTTGGGAAATCTGGGCTTAATGCAAGTGTCGTACCAGATTAGCCTGTGCTGTCCGAACAGGCTAATCAGGGACGATAATTTCCTCTAATACTGGGTTTTTGTTTAGAAGTCTTTGTTAAAATGAAAAATTCCATAAAAGCGGAAAGTGTTGTCCCTGATCAAGGACGACTCTTTTCGAAAATGCATTAAGCCTAGTTTTCCCAGAACGAGGCTCTTTTCAGAGCCGTTCTTTATAGTTCTAATTCAAATTATTATAATGTTTATACAGATATTAAAGGAAAAAACTGACACAAAAGAAATAGTTTTAAAAATATCTAACACAGAATTTTGTATGTATTTACATTTGTAAATTATTTTATTTACTTGTCCAAAGTATCAAGTGATTTGCAAATGAGACATTGATAGGGTACAGGCTTTGAAAGCACACAAGACACACAGTGAAGTGGGTGGGGTATACCTCAATTTGCCCACAAACGCTTCCCCACTGCGTGTTAAATCAATAGGGTCGGTGGAAAGAAGGTAGTTTGACGTTTTAGACTTCTTTCGTTTCCGACCGGCCAGTAAAAATACCTGGAAATCAAAATGCATGCAGTTATGACGTTTTTATAGATGAAAGAGAATAACTACCTCAGCTTTCCACAATATGAATCGCCAGATCGCGCTAGATCAGTTGGGTCAGTAGAGAACAAATAATTTGCTGTAGCACTCTTTTTACGTTTTCTACCAGCTAATAAAAATACCTGTAAAAACATTAGAAGAAAAATTGTCAGTCAACAGCTTAATGTTTTTTTGTATTAAGCAAAATATTTGCAAAATAATGTGCCCACTGGTTTCACTCAAATTAAACCATATCTATTAATGTATTTCGTTTTGTTCCATTTTCTGAATTTTCAAACAACATGTTTTTATCCCATTAAGCTTAAAACACTTAATATATACATGTACAAGATAAGCAAAAGAATATACATTTGTACATGAACCAGTTTATAAAAAATTATATAATTAATATCAATGTACCTTTTTTAAACAAATACATATTACAATGATAAAAAACGTAAAAAACATTTACCGTCCAAATTAATATTAAATAAAAAAAANGAAATTTTCCTCTTGGTTTATATCACTTATTTTTATCTAGAAGCTAACATATGTTTATATATAAGCCTTGTTCGGGGAAAACTGGGCTTAATGCATGTGCGTAAAATAGCGTCCCTGATAAGCCTGTGTGAACTGCACATGCTAATCTGGGACTCCACTTTCTGCTTTTATGATTTAAGCGGAAAGTGTCATCCCTGCGAGCCTGTGCAGACTGCACATGCTAATCTGGGAGGACACTTTAGGCACATGCATAAAGCCCAGTTTTCCCAGAACACAGCTCAGATATATCAGTTGCATACCCTTTTTCCGTCCTCCCTCTCCATATGCAGGAAGTAGGTAGGGTACATGCCCCGGTCGACGCCCTTCTTGTCGCGAGTGATCCTGCACTTGACCGTGACCCCCTGGGGCGCGGGGCGCATCACAAACTCGTCCAGGTTCTCGGTCATGTCGGGGCTGTAGGTCCGGCCTGCGGCCCCCTTCGCCTCGTCATCATCGTCACCGTCTGATTCATTGTTCTGCAAGAAATACATGCCCTTTTAGATTTGTTTTCCTATTTTTTTTTAAACATTTGCATAAATATACACATACTGCAGGGATAAAACATTAGGTTTATAAAAATTACAAATGATACTACCTTATCAGGGGTGTGATTTAAGAACCACCTCAGGGGAGTTCAAAAGAACTCTTCATTTGTATGTAGATCCACCTACATTAATAACTATTTGTAAAATTAGTTTGACATTGAAAGGGAGGAAATCAGCTGAAAGGTGAGAAAATCCCACACTAAAAAAGCCAGCACAACAAGTCCCCATCAACTCCCCAGTCTCAGTACCTTATGCTTGGCCATCTCTTCCAGATTGCGGGTGCTAGCAGTCCGGGGCGCGCCAGGTACTGGACCCACGGGCATGCTCTCCAGTGCGGGCTCTTCATCCGGGTCTTCCGGGCTCTCCTGCTTACTCCCGCGGGTTGCAGGGGACCGGGTTGGGGTTGCCTTTTCCTTCTTCTTTTTCTTCTTCCTTCCGCCTGGAACCGGCTTGGAATCTGCTGGTTATAGGACAAAATAATGTGGGTTTGATTGTTTAAATTCATTATTTTATTTTTTTCAACTGAAATGTAATACTTCTAGCGTAAACAGTTAAGAAACTAGGCGTAAGCTTTCTTGAGTTATCATCCGGAAACCATTTTACTGTGTGGAGTCCAGTCACTGTGACCTTGACCTTTGACCTAGTGACCTCAAAATCACTAGGGGTCATCTGCCAGTCATGATCAATGTACCTATGAAGTGTCATGATCCTAGGCCTAAGCGTTCTTGAGTTATCATCCGGAAACCATCTGGTGGACGGACGGACCAACCTACCGACATGTGCAAAACAATATACCCCCTCTTCTCTGAAGGGGGCATAAATATAAAGAATATGAGCCACCCTCTGGAAAAAGGGGGTTTAATGCATGAGCATAAAGTGTCCGCACAGGCTAATCAGGGACAACACTTTTCGGAGTAACTGGATTTTTGCTAAGAAGAGACTTCCTGTAAAGGAAAAATACAATAAAAGGTGAAAGTGCCGTCCCTGATAAGCCTGTGCAGACTGTGGAGGCTTATCTCGGACAGCACTTTACAAACATGCATTAAACCCGGTTTTCCCAGAGCTCATATTTTTATTTTTTCCAGTGTTATAACACATTATATCATCACTGTCAGGAGAGACAAATAATAAATTATTTTCACCAGCTCAATTTAATCTAAAAATGAACATTTTTTCCTTTAATTTTATGCTTTTGAGTGGTTTTCTTTACAATTTTAAGCAAAAGAATTCCAGCAAAACCTTTGACTTGAGAGGAGAATTAACATAACATCTATAAAAGTACTATACTAGAATCTGATTTATTACTTGTATTGACAATAAGACAAAATTGATTCTGGCTTGTTCATATCAATGCAAATCAAATTACCAAATCCTGAATTTTCCACGCTGCATGAAGCAAAGCATCAAAACAGATATGTGTTGGGTTCTGAGAAAACTGGACAAAATGCATGTGCGTAAAGTGTCATCCCAGATTAGCCTGTGCAGTCCGCAGAGGCTAATCAGGGACGACACTTTCCGCCTAAACTGGATTTTTGCTAAGAAGAGACATCATTGAAATGCAAAATTCCATAAAAGCGGAAATTGTCGTTCCTGATTAGCCTGTGCGGACTGCACAGGCTAATCTGGGATGACAATTTACGCACAAGCATTATGCCCAGTTTTCTCAGAACACAAAACAGATAATGTTCTCTGTGAGAAAGTAAGATTTGTGAATGTAAAATAATAGATGCCTAAGTTCAATGGATGCCTTACAACAAACTTTTTGTTTTTATTTAATTATTAGAATTATTGGTTTCTAAAGACCTGACAATGTGGATAAAAATAATTTCATCTATAGAAATTTTATCCTGATAATTTCAGTGTTTAAGCAACAATCAAATGCAATAGAAACACAATTTAACAACAACAATAACATGTTTTAATTTTAAGTATTGGTGCAGTAGCTTGAGCGAAAAGAAACACACTTCTAAATATGCTTTAGGCAGTGAATGACATTTGAAAGCTATTAACTTATTACAGATAATATCATCAAAAGACATTATTGACATGCAAAAAAATCAGGTACACATATTTTTAGCAGTAAGAACTTCGTAGATACAATACCTTAGATTTTGAGAACATTTAAAGTGTTAAGATTGTTAAAAACTCAAAAACATGTCTTTAAAAGAGCATCTAATCTACTTAATAAGAGAAACCATGCATCACACAATCTTATATTGATTAAAAAAAAGCTTTGTCAAAAGTTTCCATGACAACACACAAATTGGCAATTTAAACCCTAATTAAGCAAGCATTGGTTTACATGTATACGCTTGATGAGAACTTTCAACTCAATCGATGCTCAGTAAAAAAGCTTTTTTTTCCACCAATATACAGAAAAAACATGATCCACGTTGGGGACATAATTTTCTGCCAGTTGCCATGGACTTTTGAAAGTTTGTAATGAATTCTGCTAGCAACTACAAGCCTATCTCTCACAGAGCTTGGGATTACTGGAGTTTCTGGATGGAATCAAATCTGGTTATGAGATTATTGATCATGCAAACAGATGGGATCAGAGACAAAAGAGTTATTGGTGTTTCTCGCCAGGGTGTTTCCTACTTGTAGCTTTTGTTATCAGCTTAATTGAATAATTTCCCGATCAACAAGCGGCCCGATCTATTCAATTACATACGCCTCAAAATTATTGGCAATTATTGAATGTTGCGATGCTATAGCTGGATAATTAATTAAAATGATACAACATCTGGGGAAACTAATCTCCTGTGGATATCTAATATTCTTTCACAGCTTTACTACTAGTATACACCATAAGCGTAACCAGTACATTTCAAAAAGTAACTAGCAAATATTAATGAGCTAATTGAAGAGTCATTGCCTTCCTTTGACCTACGTTGCATACAGGTAAAAACGTGACGACAGTCACAAGTTAACTCACGTTCTTCTTCCTCAGAGTCAAACTCAAAGGCCATATTTTCCGCCATCGATCGTAAATCCCAAAAATGGTAGTTATCCTTAATCAACATCTAGAAGCCAAGGCACATAAACAAGAACTCTTCACGAAATCCTCCAAGAGGCCATGTGGACACATGATTATCACTGTCAAAAGATTTCACGTCAATAAGACACTGGGAACTTATCCTGGTACATATCCACACAATTCAGTCCCCCTGTGTCGGCCTTCCGCTACTTCCCTTGATTAATTTCGGGACTCAAAATATTGTGTAGGCAAATGCACGCACAAGAAATAATGCCTCTGTCTTTGAGACGTTTGAAACAAACTTGGTATTGCAGCTGCAGATTCAGGCATTAAATTGTGATGTGCAACTGTTTAATTTCAAATTTTCCACAATGATCAATGACGTTTAGTACATTTCACAGAACATTTATAGTCTCCTGAAAAACCATACGTTTTCTAATGCTTAAAAGATGTTGTTTTAAATACAAATGTATTCCCAAAATTTAAATCACTACAAATCTACAGACACACGATTTAAGTACACCAAAAAACCACTTTAAAAGCACTACTGTTTAAATGCAATATCCATAAGTCGTGTTTAAAAGTTATATCCATATGTAAACTAGGCCCAGCAATAAGCTTTATACAAACAACTCATTAAACTTTGCATTCATTGATAACCACTTAGTGTAAATGAGCATTTTAACATCAGACGCACTTAACTTTACACAAATTGGTATCAGATACAACCTGTATCCTTTAACACAAAGCCTGTGTTAGGTCATGTACATTGGAGGCATTGTTATAGTATAAAAATGTCCATTGTGTAATAGAACACATTACCACTTTGGTATGTGACTTTAAAATAAAGACTTCACTGTCTTAAATTGCGGACACAAAAAGTATAAATATCTTTACTACTCTAGTAGCAATTTATTCATTCAAATCAAATACTGAACTTAACCCAAACTTAATTAACACTTTCTAAAACAAAGTGTCTTTTAATTATCATCTGAAAAGATGAGAATAAATTCACAGCTCAAAAGAAAATATCAATTATTAAAATTATTAAAATACCCTATTTCCCAAATCAAGGTTAAGGCAATAACAAAAATATTGAACTGAAAGTGTTTTTATGTTGATTTCAAAGCCCAGAACGATTCATTTCCCCTTAAATATACAGCCAGTGTACACCCCTTTGATCAGCTGAACTTCAATTCAAATGTTAATGTAAGATATCCATAGGGCAAGAAGATGAAATATACTCCAATCAATAAATGAAAGTCACCAATCAATAAATAGAATGAATGATTTTTCGAACATACTTGACTCTTTCAGTGCTGGAACCGGATTTTGAAGGCCTTTGCAAACAGTTTGGATCCAGATGAGACGCCACAGAACGTGGCGTCTCATCAGGATCCTAACTGTTTGCTATTCTGATAGAATTATTTGAAAAAAAATCAAAGAAAATGCTTATTTTAGAAATTCAGCAGACGACATTTTAGCAAACGACAAATTTCCCAGCATGCAAAGGGTTGAACAGTTACAAGCTATTGCCTGAAACTGAATTGGAGTAACTGATACAGTTCAAATTCTCTTTTCTATCTTCTTGACATTTAAACACTTTAAAATTCTATTTGCAAGAAGATTTATCTTTTCATGTTCAAGTTTTGACCCTTAAATTGCGATAACAAAATAAACTATTACTTGATTAAATTTTGACCAAACAGTAAAGAAACACTTTTAGATTACATTTGCAAGAAATATATATTTTGTTATGTGCAAGTTTGGATTATTTAACTGCAATACAAAAGTTAACTATTACTTGATTTAATTGTGACCTAACAATACAGAAACAGGTCCTTATTTCTAACAGTGAGCTGCCTGTAGGAAATAATTTCTTTGCTTATTTCAATTTAGTAGTTTTCATTTTATGCAAATCCATTGCAACTTTAACAGATAATACAAAGGTGTTAGCACATCTATTATACAGCGTTAAATAATTAAATATGAAGCCATGAAAGCAAAGCAAAAATGCTAACAGTAAGCACTGATTGGATGGGGAGAAGAACTCAAGCTTTGTAAAAAGCAAGGAATAAAAAGAATTCATAGGTTAGAAAACACTAAATATAATTGGTACAATTCTAAAATTGGACTGTTCCAGAAGCAAGAAGGGCAGGATATTGCAGCTAAAGTCTAAAGCATTAAGCCTGCATAAGTCTACAAATTGCTAGCAGCAAAAGCTCTAGGGTTATAAAGATTCTAGTCCGGCACCGTGTTAAAGAGCATAGCGAGAATTGCACAATACAATACCTTGAAAATCTGCAGTTTCGCCTTGTTTGGGTTTTAATACATTTTTCGCTTCATTAGCCCTATTAGGGGCAGGGCTATGATTTTCGGTGCTAGATATAAACTCAAAATTCCTCTCAGGGCTGTGAACCCAGTTATTTTCAGGATTATTTCCCTTGCCCTTTTTCTTTTTTGATTTCGCAGGTGTATTTCCTGTTTGCAAAAACAAATGTACAGTAAAGTTGGAAGCCGGTTATATAATATCTATTTACAATAGCATGCATTAGAAAATGAATTAGGTTAATCTGATAATTCATTAAACAATGCAAAGCAAAGTAAAGCTATCTTGACCATAAACTCATATTCATGCAGAGTTGGACAGGCATGTACCCACAAAATGATGACATCACAAGTCACATGGTACACATGAAGAGATTACAACTGAGAAATCATTCTTTCACAACACATAATGCAAGCATGGTTCAATTTAAGCACCGATAGAAGTTTTTAGTACATTTAGAGCCTGGGTAATATATAAGACATTATGTACAGATTCAAATACTGTAAATAAGGGTCTCAGATTAGCCAGTTAGTGTTTGGATGCATTAGGTAAAAAATACATTTTAAAATACACTTTACAAGGTACAAACGGGAGGCACAAGATTTCCACAGTAAGTCAGTTAAGACACTAGTTGAGTTTACGTAGAAGGGGAAAGGGAGTGGGGAAGCAAAGTCACAATTGCCACCAACCAAAACAGAAATTACAATCTTCAACAGCATAGATAGATCTAACTGATCAATATCTGGGTAAAACATTGGTTGCCACAATAAAACATGCAAATCATTTAAAACATAAGATTGTGACACTAAAGTAAGCATAAAATACAAAAATAATTAATGCCCAAAATCAAACAGGAAGCATATGAAACCGACTTAAGTTTGAAGAATGTATGAATGAAAATTCTGTAAAGGTTAATTAAATAAACGCATTTGCGATTCTGTAAGGCAAAGTGAGAATTGTTTGTTGGCTTATCCTATGATTATCAAGTTATGGCCACAATTAGTACCCTAGCGTGGGTTGAATGTCATGCCGAAAACGTGGCACATGTTTCAAAAGCAATTATCACATGGACAGCTGGAACATTGTGATGAACAATACTGCCTAACACTGCTGAGATATCTTGTTATCATGAATTCTCAAAATTCTGAAAGTGGAAGCCACAAAATTGGCATTGGCAGAATATTTTACAAGAACTTCACAAAAAATAAAACAAATATTTGTGTTATGCTTTGAGTTTTACCAGAAAAGTCAATGGAAAGTGTCCACATAATTTGCTATGTCACATATTTATTGACACAAAATTGTGCTTTGTCACAAGTTTTACCAGAAAACATCTAGAAGAATCCCCAAAAACATTATCTTTGCAAAACTTTCAAACATAATTATAACACAAGAAACATAAAAACGGATGGGGGTACAAAGGCTAAATTTTAAAAGAATACACCACAAAAGACAGGCAGGGGACGGGGATGTTACCAGTTCTTACCCTCAGTGTCTATGGTAGGAATGTCATCATTATCGGAAGGCCCGTCGCTACAGCTGTCCACGGTGTTGTCGTTTAGGATCAGGGTGGGCGCGTGTGAGTCTATGCTGCCATCTGTGTAGCTGGCCGGACCAAGGTACTCTACATGAGGGAGGAAATTGTGGATTAGATAAGTTAAGCCTCGCTTTGGGAATACCTGGCTTAATGCTTATTGTCCAAGATTAAACTGTTCAGTCCGCCCAGGTATATTAGGGATGGCAATTTCCGCATAAACTTGAATTTCGTTAAGAAGAGACCTCAATTAAACAAAAAAATCCATATTTATTCGTGCCGACTGAACAGGCTAATCTGGGACGATACTTTTTGCACATGCATAAAGCAGGGTTTTTCCAGAGTATTGCTCAGTTTTAATGTTCTATATCTGATCAAACAAAGCATGACATTATACTTGCAGTTCGCAGGTACTCTTTAACCCTTTGCATGCTGGGAAATTTGTCGTCTGCTACAATGTCGTCTGCTTAATTACTAAAATTAGCATTTTCTTTGATTTTTTTTCAAAGAATACTATCAGAGTAGCAAACAGTTTGGATCCTGATGAGACGCCACGTTCTGTGGCGTCTCATCTGGATCCAAACTGTTTGCAAAGGCCTTCAAAATCCGGTTCCAGCGCTCAAAGGGTTAATCAGACAGAATGTCTTAAATAAATGTTTGCATGTTTTGATTTGCTCATAATTTAGTTTTGACATCAGATGACAACTGTCCGTAATCTTGTAGCAATCAAAATCTGCTAATATGAAATTAAATAAATTTACAGCAAAATGGCTAGCATTAGTGGATTAGATAAGTATTGTAGATGATCACTGCACAGTACAAGTTTTTGTGTACTTTACGCTAGTGCATCATGGCAAACTTCTTGTCCAAATAAGAAGAGTTTTAACCCTTTGAGCGCTGGAACCGGATTTTGAAGGCCTTTGTTAACAGTTTGGATCCAGATGAGACGCCACAGAACGTGGCGTCTCATCAGGATCCAAACTGTTTGCTATTCTGATAGTATTCTTTGAAAAAAATCGAAGAAAATGCTAATTTTAGAAATTCAGCAGACGACATTTTAGCAGACGACAAATTTCCCAGCATGCAAAGGGTTAAGATATTATTTTTTTTATTTGTGATATACATAACTTTTTTGTAGCAGAATTGGGGCTTTATCATTACTTGATAAAGGGTAGCATATGTACGTTTGCAATGGCCATAAAATATTAAATGATGTTAGTTTTTCTTTTAAACCTTTTTCATAAAGATCACTTTTTAATTTAATGACAAATTTCCATTAACTAAAATTTAACTAAAGAGCATCAGAATAATCAAAGATAAACAAAATAAGGAACAAAAACAACCATCAACAATTGCTTTGACAACCAAAACCTCAGAAAAAATTCAAACATAACCTATACAATGTTCGAGACAAAAATCAACAATAACTGCTTGTATCAACTTATTATATACCTGTGCTGAATTCATTATCGATTTCAGAATGGTTCGTCCTCGAACAGTGTTGTTTGATCTCAGGGGCTGATATGTTAGCTTGGCTAGAAAAGGTGCTAATTCCTAAGGACCAGACGAAGTGTCAAATGTTCGTGATTAAAATGTCTTCAATATGAATTAATTTTTTTAAGACTATTTTACGATGTTTCTTGAAAGAGACAACATATTCTCTCGAACATACAAAAGCTCTTGTGAAAGTTGTTCAGAACACATTGTTTGCTACACATAACAACCAGGCTATATTTCTAATAACTTAGGATCAATAAATAATAAAGGAAGGTTTTATTCTATCCATACAGTACAATACAGCTCCTCATAAACTCCACTGTGGGAGCTTTCTTTAGATCTCCCGCAAAGACACCAAGTACTGATTCTACCAAGAAAACAGATTCGAGAGCGTTTCAATGACCCTAAGGCTTTCAATGCAATCAAGCTAAAAAAAATTGGTTTACACTAAGCCAAACTTATAAATTTCAACATACCATGGAAGTTGGTGGGTGTGGTGGGTTTCGAGCCTGTGTCTGTCTTCAGAATGGGTTGTCTCTCCCCTTTGTTCTTACGACCGGAGTTGGGCCGACCGTCAGTGTTTGCAACAACCATTGTCGTCTGCTGACGTTTACGACGTCTCTCATCTTCAATTCGTTTTTGCTAAGAACAAGACAAAATCATAATTATTTTTCTCACATAATAACCATAATTTGTGCATTGTCCTGTATTTGTCTACGTACTACTTTGTGATTGTCAATAAACGATTATGATGATCAGACACTAAGTTTTTCTCAACTGATTTGTAAATAAAAATATTTCCATCATTCATTATTAACTTAGCTTAAGTGTTATTGTGGTGTGCTCTAGCTATTTTAGCAATATTTCACTTGTAATTTATTAAATGAACCTCACAAAACTCAAAAGATTTCTCTATATGTTGCAGAAATAGTTTTAATTTACTTTTAAAACATTACATAAACAATATTTCAAACCTAAAAGTGTTAAATCTATTGGCTAAATTAAGTCCTTTAAAAGTGTCAAATCTTATTACATGTAGACTAAAAATGTTTAATCTGTTAATTAAAGTAAATCATTTAAAAGTGCGAATTTACGCAATATTTCACCCAACTACGAGGTTTGAAGAGTTTCATACCTCTTTTAACAAGAGCTGGTCCTTCCTGGACTGTGAATACTCATCTTGAACGCTGGAAATCAATCACACATGATATTAACCCTTTGCATGCTGGGAAATTTGTCGTCTGCTAAAATGTCGTCTGCTAAATTTCTAAAATTAGCATTTTCTTTGATTTTTTTTTCAAAGAATACTATCAGAATAGCAAATAGTTTGGAGCCTGATGAGACGCCACGTTTTGTGGCGTCTCATCTGGATCCAAACTGTTTGCAAAGGCCTTCAAAATCCGGTTCCAGCGCTCAAAGGGTTAATAAGGGCAAAATGTGCAGCCTTGATATTGACAATCATTGACCAGAATCACCAGTATCTTAATTAACCCCATAGCTTCTAACATTTCTTATTTGCTGCTAAAAAGTGTATAAGTCGCTTTCACAAATTCCGTAAGAATATTGAACAAAAGCAGATTTTTTTATTGTTTCTTATTAACAATTCCATGCATTTTAGCGAATAATTCAGGACTCTTGACATCAACCTAGGTATTAAATATTTCATTCTAGAAATTATTTTCCAGTCTTTTGTAGTATATTATGTTATCATTATCATGGCTACATAACAGTGACAGTGAAAAACCACGGCTTACCTCAGACAAAATCAGTGGAATAAAAGTATAAGGTAACACTGTAGCTGACCACAGCTAACTCCTTATATGAATTTCAAAATCATATTTCTATTATAGGGTTAAATGAGTTTTCTACAAGATGAAAGTATAGCCTTAATTATACCTTCCCGGAACTCCGCTCATGTTCCAACTATTATTGACACCAGTGGAGTCTGTGGGTCTGAAACAAAGCACATCACATGAGTAAATTATACTAACTACATCTATATTTGAGTAGCATTCTGGGATATTGGGCTAAATGTATGTGCATAAAGTGTTGTCCCAGATTAGCCTGTGTAGTCCGCACAGGCTAATCAGGAACGAAACTTTCTGTTTTTATGGTATTTTTTGTTTATAGGAAGTATTCCTTTAGTGAAACTCCAGTTTGTGTGGAAAGTGTCATCGCTGATTAGCCTGTGCGGACTGCACAGGCTTATCAGGGACAACACTTTAAGCACATGCATTTAACCCAGTTTTCCTAGAACAAGGCTCACATAAAGCATTTATCATTATTGATATCACAGTTTAACTCTTTGCATGCTGGGAAATTTGTCGTCTGCTAAAATGTCATCTGCTGAATTTCTAAATTTAGCATTTTCTTTGATTTTTTTCAAAGAATACTATCAGAATAGCAAACAGTTTGGATCCTGATGAGACGCCACTTTCTGTGGCGTCTCATCTGGATCCAAACTGTTTGCAAAGGCCTTCAAAATCTGGTTCCAGCGCTCAAAGGGTTATCCTTTTTCAGCTGTTTGATTCCAGTATGACAACATTTTACGCTGAATGGGAAATATCATACTTGCTTATATCCCACTACTCATGCATAATGAAAAATGACAAACAATATAATTATAACTCGAATTACAAATAACATTTCTGTAAATATCTCACTTTGAGTAGCCATGTTGTCACAACTTTTCCATAATTGTGCAAGGAATGACATGTATTGATTTGCTCATGTTACTAATCAGTTTTCGTATCAGATGAAAAATGTTGTTTGGTACCATAGCAACAGAATCTGCTAGCATGAAATTAAATTCATGGGCAGCATGAAGGCAAGTATAAGGGACAGCTTTTGGGATTAACATCATAAAACACATGGATTTCAATTGAATCTGCATCCTGCTTTTGATGCAAGCATTTTGAAATATCACTTTTGCCTCCTACAAATTACGTGCCTTGCATCATTTTGATGCAAATGTTACAGGAAAACAATAATAAAAAATATATTTAATATAATACAAATTGTGTTAAAGCACATAAATTGACTAAAATGTACACTAAGCAACATTTGTAGAGCATTAAATTAGCATGCATAAATAAAAAAAACTGTGCTTCAATATTTTGACCCCTGTAAACTGAATGTAACCCCTGAAATTTTCTAGAACAGGGTCGTCTGTCTCCTTGTTTTCAAAATTTATTGAAATCCCTAATAAACAGGATAATAAATAGCTTAATTTAAAAACAACATTTATTACAACAACAAAGTTTCATAAAAAACTAAATATAGCAAATGCATAAGTAAAAAACATCTATCTACAGTGATTTTTATTACTCTATATTTTACAGCCTGTGCCTTTTGGATTGGGAAAAATAACATGACAAACTATTAAATGTGGACAAATTTAACATTATTAATATGATTATAGATAAAAGTACTCCAATTGTTTATAAGTGCATGTTTGACTGCATTTTTAAATTTATATTATAAAGTGCTACAGAATTATACTGCTGTATAATAAACTCAATAAACCAAATATTGAGTTGATTGGAAAAAATGGCATCTTTTTGGGGAAAGTTTAGTCAAATTTTGGAGATTTTTTTTTACTTTTTGCCATTGGGAAACAGCCTGTAAGAGGCTGTTATTTTGGGCAAACAAATCATTGAATCAATCTGACAGTTCTCACCTATAAACTTCATTATCCATATCCTCTAACAAAGAATTAACATCCCAACGTTTCCCCATCACAACAAAACCACTAGTATTCATGCAAAGAAAATGTTTCCAAATAACACAAACTTCTTCTGTTTAACAACTTAAAATTACTGCCAGCATAGAAGCTATTGAAACTAAACCTCAGTAAGAAAGTTCATTAACGAGAATTTAATTCCCTTCAAACATGCTCCATAAAATGCATCTTCTTCACTTTAAATCCCTATGAATATTTAATGCGTTTCTCTGTCTATCATCTGCAAAACTAAACCCTACAGAGGATGATGCGAAGATGAATTCAATAGTGATACACAGTTTTCTAGGTAGAAAATCAGAAATCAATATGTATCTGTCTGTATAAGGTCTTTCTATGAAGCAAATTTATATAATAAAAACCTGCAATCGTGAATGTCTGTTTACTATGTATCCATACACCCAATTATGGATAGGTAAAGCAATACAAAACCAAAAGCAGGGACAAAGGAATCAATTAACACTCATTTTTATATTCAGTAATAGTATTTCATATGAAGTGTTGCATTTTTTTGCTAAGCTTATTATGGCCATTTAATTATAATCTAGTCTAATTGCTGGTCTCACAAACTTTTGATAAATACCAGGTGTAGGCCATCTCTCCTGTGAGTGGTGACTCACATACCTCTAAATTAATGACTCATATCTTCCGGCAATTAAACCATGACTGCGGCAATTAAACCATGACTGCGGCAATTAAACCATGACTGCGGCAATTAAACCATGACTGCCGGCAATTAAACCATGACTGTTTGCCAGTAATGGCGTCGATTTTACATGGATAGTTCTATCTCTGCAGTCACTACTGTTGTTCCGGCATTTATGTAACTTTTTCCCTGCCGTCACTATTGTTGTTGCGGCAGTGATGTAACCATACCCTGCTGTCTCAGCTATTTTATGAAGGGGACTATAAAAGGCCCAGGAAACTTGTGAAAGGGAGGGAGGACGGGGAAACGGATGAGTGCTTTAAATATATGTTGTTGAAAACTTGTGCTTTAAAATTGTAGTCTTATATACGTGTTATATCTTTTCATACTAGTGTATTTCTAAATTTCTAAGTGTCATTTCTTGGTGTATTTCTTGAATAAAAGTGTTAAGAGTGATTGTGAAATAAAGTTTAGAAGAAGATATTCAACTCAGTTTTGATTTAATCATTGTTCACAATAAACAACGTGGACTGGTGGCAGCAAAATTACCGCTGAGAAATTGCCCAAACTGATGCATGTTGTTTGGGGCCATGCGCTAAATGACCGTGGGGAGAAAACGGTTACAGAAGCTATCCTGTAGGAAAATAATTATATTCATGTTTTATGGTTTAGACTGGATTTTTGTTCAGAAGAGACTGTCTTTAAACGAAAAATTCTGTAAATCGGAAAGTGTCGTTCCTGATTTGGCTGTGCAGACTAATCGGGGATAATACTTAACGCACATGCATTAAGCCCTGTTTTCCCAGAGCCCTGGTCAATTCTAAAACATTTATAGCAAATTTACCAGCTTACAAATTTAAATTCCTGTATGCAAATGTTTTCTTAAATAAACATAAAAAAATTGGTTTGTTAAGGAAACCCAATGAAAAGCTAATTATTAGGTTTTCAGTAATATAAAGACATCTAAAATAATTTACTGCACCTGACATGTATCATCATTCTTCTTCAAAGAAATATTCTACAAAATTTCCAAATTCAGTAACTTCCCATATATAAAGAATCACTCTCTTTCACTTAGTGAATATGTTGTGTTAATTCTCTCAATATTTGCCTGGTAACTGACAAAACACTTTTGTTTTTAATGTTATATACTGTAGGTGGGTGGGGAAGGATTAGCACCTATAACCACAGAGGCACAGGCATGTTCAGACAACACTGATGCTTGTAACACTTTTCATCCGTCCTGAACACTTTAAATCCCTGTCACAACAAACTGTGTGATTGACTAGCATCAAACACTGGGATTTAATAACAATGGTATTAATAATGTTTTAATTAAAACTTGTGGAAAACAAACACATGAAATAATGTCATAAATTGGCTTACAATATAATTTGATATCTTGCNGGTGGCAGCAAAATTACCGCTGAGAAATTGCCCAAACTGATCCATGTTGTTTTGGGCCATGCGCTAAATGACCGTAGGGAGAAAACGGTTACAGAAGCAATCCTGTAGGAAAATAATTATATACATGTTTTATATGGTTTAGACTGGATTTTTGTTCAGAAGAGACTGTCTTTAAACAAAAAATTCTGTAAAGCGGAAAGTGTCGTTCCTGATTTGGCTGTGCAGACTAATCGGGGATTATACTTAACGCACATGCATTAAGCCCTGTTTTCCCAGAGCCCTGCTCAATTCTAAAACATTTATAGCAAATTTACCAGCTCACAAATTTAAAATCCTGTATGCAAATGTTTTCTTAAATGAACATAAAAAAATTGGTTTGTTCAGGAAACCCCCTGAAAAGCTAATTATTAGGTTTTCAGTTACATAAAGACATTTAAAATAATTTACTGCACCTGACATGTATCATCATTCTTCTTCAAAGAAATTTTCTACAAAATTTCCAAATTCAGTATCTTCCCATATATAAAGAATCACTTTCTTTCACTAAGTGAATATGTTGTGTAAATTCTCTCAATATTTGCCTGGTAACTGACAAAACACTTTTGTTTTTAATGTTATATACTGTAGGTGGGTGGGGAAGGATTAGCACCTATAACTACAGGGGCACAGGCATGTTCAGACAACACTGAAGCTTGTAACACTTTTCATCCGTCCTGAACACTTTAAATTCCTGTCACAACAAACTGTGTGATTGACTAGCATCAAACACTGGGATTTAATAACAATGGTATTAATAATGTTTTAATTAAAACTTGTGGAAAACAAACACATGAAATAATGTCATAAATTGGCTTACAATATAATTTGATATCCTGCAGAAAACAAACAAGTGATATCTTGTCAAGAGATACAAGTCATGGTGATTTAATTCAATCACCTTTTTTAAATTTTAATAATTTTAATAAAAATAAATAAATTTTATAGACCAACTTTAAAAACAGATTGTGAAACTAGTGCTGTAATGGTGGGTAAACAATAGAAGTGGTAATAAATTGAGAATCATTTCTAGCATTAAAAGCCTCTAGAAAATAAAAACAAACTAGAAGAACTAACACACAAGTTTTGTTAATATTCAGTAATATAAATAGATATATTAATAAGAAGTACATGCAGTAAGAGTAGGCTAGCCTTTGCATGCTGGGAAATTTGTCGTCTGCTAAAATGTCGTCTGCTGAATTTATAAAATTAGCAATTTCTTTGATTTCTTTTCAAAGAATACTATCAGAATAGCAAACAGTTTGGATCCTGATGAGACGCCACGTTATGTGGCGTCTCATCTGGATCCAAACTGTTTGCAAAGGCCTTCAAAATTCGGTTCCAGCACTGAAAGAGTTGAAGGGGAAATTCAAGACCATATGAACTGAACCCATTAGTATGTTATTTTACTTATTAATTATTATTCTGCCCGTATATGATAAACATATATCAATTATGTTGGGAAAACCATGCATTATGAGTTATTCACTTGAATTAGTCATAGGTTGTCCAAGTAAAATGTTTTTTCTAGAACTGTCATGGAAAAACTCATTGCCTTTTTTGTTATTTAAAACAATTGCTTATGAAATATTTTTTATTTAAGCAGAACAAAGTTAAAGGTAATAGTGATATAATTTGTCTAATTTAAATACATTATGCATAATTAATATTAGGCTGAAACACTAATGGTATTGGAGTGCATTTACAAAACTAGGCGAAAATTGCAACAGTTACTAGCACACTTGACAAGACAACTTCTGTATCAGTATAAATTCTGAGACTAGCAGAGTGTGCCTACCTGCGTATTCCGGAGATTGCAGGGCTACAATGCAAATTGGAACATAAAAGTTAAATCAGCCTTGTTCTGGGAAAACTGGGCTTGAGCCTTAATTCATGTGCGTAAGTGTCATCCCAGATTAGCCTGTGCAGTCTACACATTCTAATCAGGGATGACACTTTCTCTGAAACTGGATTTTGGTTTAGAAGAGACTTCCTACTGAAACTCCCATTAAATCAGAAAGTATTGTCCCTGATTAGCCTGTGCGGACTGAGTTGGCTAATCTAGGACGACACTTTATGTACATGCATAAAGCCCCATTTTCCCAGATCAAGGCTCATTTTTGATTCCAGTCTTTCATAAAATAAATTAATGGTAACTTGACCAGTAATATCTATAAAGGACCACAACTGTGTATGCTACTAAATCTGTATCATTAAAGTAAATGAAAGAGGAAGACAGCACTGTGTTCATCTTATAAGGGCAACAACATCGTTTACGGTCCTGACCAACTCTGTTTCTTGTAGAAGTAAAAGACCGTGGAGAAACATCAGTATGAATGTTTTTATAAAGGGCCACAACTCTGTTTCAGTTCGAACAAACGGTTAATCAAGTATTAATGAGTGACAGAAAGAACAGTTAAGCCTTATTAATGATTTCCAACAAAACAAAACAAAAAAATATCTTTTGTTTAGTTTCTTCAAAGCATACTTATGCAAGAGATAGATGGCCCTGACATTTATCAATCTTCGACATTTGAAATAGCTAAAATATAGGATATAGAGGATATTTGTTTCCATAGATCATCGATTTTAATTCACAAGTGATCACAGAAATTAATATTTTCAGGAGTGGTGAAACGAGTGTACATGTAATTGTTTATTTTCCAATATCCTTGAGTCAATAATAATCGATAATCTACCAAAAACATTTTTTTATTTTGTTATTTAATGCTTTTTCTACTAATTTATATACATTTAAAGGAGTTAAACTGGAGAAATTCACCAGAATAATGAGGTCATTATGTCAAAAAACCACGTCATTTCACAGTGATCATTTTCTCTGTTAGTTTTCACAGTTTGAAACAGTGAATTATCATATTTAAATCCATGATATTTCCCTATATTTTTGTTGAATTTTTCCTGGCAGACAGAATGAATGTATGTATCAAGTGATAATCTTTAAATATTGGGATAATGCATGCACAGGCAGGACTTTAAATGTTCTTTATTTTATGTGCAGAAGACTATTGAAAACTAATAACCTTGTATGAAATAAATCATACACCTGTAAACCCATTTTAATCCAACAGTCCTTCTTAACCAAGAACATAAAACAGACAGATAAATTTAATACTTCCTTAATCATTGTCTTTCAAACTGTATAAGATTTCTTCTCTCACACCAGTTTTTGTATGGAGAAATGTGATTTATACACATAAGATAAAGAAAGAACATGAGATAAAATGAATCCAAATGTATTGGACATGATGTCACATGTTATCTGGGTATGAACCATAATTATGTGACAATGCCTAGCAACAAAAGAAAACAAGTAATACACACTTAAGACATGGTAGTACAGAAACACTAAACTAAGCCTTCAAACTTGCAAAATATGATAGATTTTGTGCACAAACTTGAGCAGTCTGCTGAACCATACCATTTAAGTGGTGGAAAAGTTCATGGTTAAATGACCAACATTTTCGCCTGTGTGAGTCCAATAAGACATCACATTCAAATGATGGACACAGACATGAGTCCAATAAGTGATGACATACAAAATGTGGACTGCAGACACTGAGTCTCAAATACGATGGCAATCAAATGTCTGTGGGAGTGTTCTTCAGATCTTCCACATAGATGCCAAGTACTGGTTCAAGTCCCAGGAAACGGACTCGAGAGCGTTTCAAATAAGCCTTTAAATGCAATAGAGCTAAAATAACCAGGTTTAAACTAAATGTCTCCAAATACATTTTGTTCCAGTGTCTCATTTCAGGCTGATTAAAAATTATGGACTTCAAAAATCACTCAATTTTCACTCATCACTCAAGTACACAATACATGTATCTTTAGGGTCCAATAGTCAAAGAAAATATGAAATTTCCAAAGGGTCAAGCATGATGACATTTAATTTTAATTCAGACCAGTATTATACAAAATTCAAATGGCTTAAGTACATGGAAATTACTTTATGGAATCATCAGCATTATAATGTGAAATGCATTTATTTTGCATGAAAAATGAATACTAAGGACTTGGTGAGATGTATTTTACTGTGTCTCAAATCAGTTACAAGAGAGCCAAAGGCCTTCAGGCGCTCACCTGAGACCTAAAAGAACTAAACTGTTCTGAGCCTGTAGTGTTAACGAGTTTGACAAAATAAAGAGGTAAACTTACACATCACCTGGCAGCCATGTATTTGAACAGACCACAATCTTTTTTGTAACTGGTATCATAAAAACAAATTTGTTTCATGCTCTGAGCAAGTTTACTTGGAGTGGGTAAACAATGTGACTTCTAGAGTGTTCAAATGGTTTTATTATAGCCACATAAGGAAAACTTCCCCACCTCATGGCAGCAATGTTGTTTAACGGTCAGGAAATATAGCTAACTCGTTAGGGAAATCAAAAGAACAAATATTGAAAGCAAGTTTCACAAAGGTTGCGCAATCAAAGGTGACTTCTAGTTTTTACAAGCTTTTTCTTTAACTAGAGTCCTAGTGACCTTCTTCAAATTCATCGCAGATATCATTGAGACAAATGTTTTCACCAAATTTCATTAAGAAAGGCAATAATTGTGGGCTCTAACGTGTTCACAAGCTTTTTCTTTAATTTGACCTTGTGACCTAGCTTTTGATCCCATATGACCCAGTTTCNTTTCATAATTATATCTCATGAATCTTTAGAGTAATTGTAGTTTTAGAAACAGACATTTATTAATTTTGACCCCTGCAGAGATTTGCCGTATAATAATGTCATACCATTTAACATACATACCTGATTTTTTTGACAGTATCTTGTATTATCATGAAAATTTTGAGTTATTTCAGTTTTGAGTTCAAGCAATGGCAAACATATACACGCAGCAAAGTGTGTTTACCAAATTTCCTGATACTATCTCACGTACTATTTGAGTTATTACAATATTAATTTGTGTTATACTCTTAGTAAGAGTTACCCGATATTCGTCCTCTAGCAAACATAAATTGCCGTGAACAATCCTACGTTTGCCTTTTATAAGTATACCAACTTTAGTTTTTTTAGTTAGAAATCGCATGTTCACTGTTGTGCTGTAATTTAAACGCATAATATGTATATTTCGTGATCGTTTGCTTGTGAAGCTTTTGGAACAAACACGGTGTCGTATATCGTCTTGCAGTCCGTAATAAATGACTAGTTAACATTTACCGATCGCCTTACGACAAATTCAGATGTTATTTTTTCATATAAATAAATTCAAAACTGGTCATGGACAGTAGGTAGATTTGGCTAAGGAGAGACCAACGACAGAGATTTGAGACTTCTTGAATTCGCCAGAAGCCACTAACTCACCCTGGCAAACACGCTTCGCCCACACAAACCGTCAAGAACAGCGACCTGGCATGCTCCAAACGGGCAAGTACACAATCAGATCGAGTTCATACTGATCATCATTCCATTTCATATGTGTGAACATGTTTTGCCGATTATCTTGTGATAATTTTTTAAAGCACATTTGTTTGCAGGTGTGTGCAAATGTATACAGAACCCGTTAGAGTTTTTTTTTCGCAAGTGAATCTCGGAAACCTGGAGCTGAGAATTGGCTGATGAGAGTGTTGCAATGACAACAAAAAAATCATCATCATCATCATCATCATCATCATCATTATCATCATCATCATCATCATCATCATCATCATCATCATCATCATCATCATCATCATCATCATCATTTATCAACAACAACAAAACAATAACAGCAGCAACAACAGCAGTAACAACCACAAAAAGAAAACGATTTCAGATAAATTAGTTATAATAACTAATCAAATTGTAGAAAGACTGTAAAAATTAAGTAAATTATTACGGAATTTTTGACATAAACATTTAGTTGCATGAGCTTCATGTTCACACTCTGTATATATAATTTTTCTTAACGTACATTATGGTGATATACCCTCCTTTTAAGACATAGGCATTTTATGTGTATTATCTAGATACGTTTGTTTAAGACAAATATCAGTACCACCTTTTTTTTGCCATTTTGTAAGCTATTGTATAGTTTGTGAGCTATTGTATAACAAGATGAGAAATCAAGAGTGATATTAATTGTTTTGTACTGGAACTTTTCTAGTTTCGAATGTAGATTTGCCTTTAACTTCAAAACGCATATTTAAACAACCATGCGTGTCTTTATCCTCAACAAGTATGCATCAATTATTGGTATATATGGAAGTAAGTTTCCATTGAATAAATTTAAATTATTTCTCCAAATCAATTGACCATAAATTTTCTCGCTGCATTAATTATAACTACTTAGTATGCATTTACGCTGGGGAGGTAACCGCTGCGAGGATTTACGGGGTGTTTAGTCATTACTCTCCCTTTTAATAAAAATAGCATGAACTGTTTCTATAAATAAGATCGTTCCATAAAGATGACTCACTACGCAAATGGAAAGAAAGTTCAGTGGATGTACAAAGTGGAGGTGCTGGTAAGTTATTTTATTTATTGTTTTTCGGACTAATTTCTATAATTGCATAGGTTGTATGATATTACACGAAACTGTGGGCCTAATCACAACTGTAATATCGTGTTTTGGTGATTGTACGATGTTTAGATATGTTTTCAAACGGCTTAATCTATACTGCTTCACGTGAAAGATAATTTCCATCTGTAAATTTGTGTAATCTTCTTATCAAGCATTTTATCATAAAATTTAATTTATTAAAATGTGCGAATATTGTCATTATTGTTTGAAACTTGTACAATTAACTTGTTTTTACACATCTGATTCTTAATAGTGGTACAGAATAACATGATCATCGAAATCGAAAGTAGGGACATTAAAACAAAAAGCCATACTGCAGTACTGTATTGAATGACGGAGCTGCTATAAGTCTAGGGCGTAGCTAGCCCTACGATTATGATGTTGGTTCGTCGAACTATTTCGGGTATTATGCCAAGGTTCATACATATTCCATCTCGCTTTATGAAATATTTGTTCAATACAATTTAAACATTGTTTGGTCTAGTTTTATGATAACACGTACACATTTAATGATTTATATGAACCAATCAAAGACGGCTGCGAATCTTTAATGATAGTATTTACTTCAAGTGAGACTGTACGATTTTGTCAAATATTTATGAATTTATATAAAATGTGTTAAAATTATTATACATATATTTGAATATAAATTATAATAAAAGTTAAGAAGAACATGTGACGAAAAATGCGAAATAAGCCAGATATTTGAATCTGAAATCGAAAATGGCTTCCAGCCTAATTCGCCAGCATATATATAATGCACGTACAACGTGAATCTAAATTTAGTTTTAGTGCAGATTCGTTCATA
>VMBQ01002375.1:0-31842 GCA_007657795.1 Dreissena rostriformis
ATGTTTCGTAGTGAAACATATACCCGACGTCGTAGAGAAACGAACTACGCTTTGACATCGTCAGCCCCCAGTGTTACTGCTAATCACAGTTAAGTTCCTTGTGGTTTTAGTTGAGCGCCTTATAGCTTTTGAACCTCTTGTAATACTTAGTACTACTAAATTCTTTTTTTCAAGTTCAAAATTGTACGCCACAGAAATACATGTCTATTGAAGGCAAAAAAGAATGTTTTAAACAGTATCTTCATGTAGAATTTCTGAAAGCAGATATTACTTATCCTCATTCAGTTCTTGATCAAATTTGTCTTCATATTTTCAAAATGAACAATGTCAAGTTTTCTGAAAAAGAGCCTCAAATAACAGATGAATGTGGCACCATATCAAAGACAAATGAAACATGAGGTGAAAGTATGTTGGACATGGACAAGACAGAAAGTAATAATGAAATCGACAATCTTGTAATGGCCGATACCTCTCCAAAAAGAAGAGAAAATTCAGAACAAAGTATTTTTAAATGAACAAGACTGAAATAAATAATGAAAGTGACAATCCTGATGAAAGTATGTTGGACAATCAATCAGAAGTAAAGGATGAATTTCTAAAAGAGTTCACTGTCATTTTTTATTTTAGAATATCTGGAAAGGAAGAAGATCTGGCCTTTAAACGGAACACATACCTTGGTAAAAGGAAAGGGTTGGCAATCACGTCTTGCCGGGAAGTTCAACATGGTTATACCAGACTGTGTCCTCTCATTCAAGAACCATACAGTTTACAATGGTTCAATAGGTGGTTACTTTAGGGCCAATGCACATTGCAAGCATGAGGGTAGCAGGGTCTTTGTATTTTTCAGGAGTAAGAACCTCCAAAATCCTCCAATGCACAAATAGTGGTGACTGTTACTTGGCCATATACAGACACTCTCAACTGGAAATAAAAAAAAATATCTTCAAGGGAAGCAGCCAAAAGAGACCCCCAAAAAGGCTGAAAATGTCTAATCCTTCAAGGCTATATTATGAACTGCTAGAAAGCATGGACCGCGAGGAGCAGTTTGCCAGTGGGAATTACACACAACCACAATCTAAAAAAGTTCTGAGACAGGAAAAATGTGCATGGAATTAAGCTGAGGTTCAGCACAACGATCTTTTCACAGAACTATGTATTGTGGCATCAAACCTGGCAGACTGTATTTCTGGACAAAACAACAGCCTTAACTTGCAAGTTTTTGTTCAATACATATCATTCCGTCCAAACAATACTGTTTTCCGTTGAGTCTCTGATGCTATATACTCATATGCAGCATTGAGATGGAACCTTTTACTTTGATGCCAATGGGGGTGTAGCTTTTTTAGCTGGAAAGTCGCAGCAAATTGCTGTACTACGCTCTTGTGCAAAAAGGAATGAAGAACTCTATGGTGCTTGTACTTGAGTTTCTCCTTAAACATGAACCACAGTGGCTATAGTCAACCCACTAAAGCTGTTTTTGAATACATAGAAAAAGTGCACAAAATATTGTTCACCCACAAATGTAGAAATATAGAAGGCTTTTGAGGATACTGGGAGGTGTTTCTGCTTACAGGATGTACTCTTTACCAAAAACAAGCAAATTCGTTGAATTGATATCCCCCCGCCAAACTAGAGCTTTGTCACAGAAAAAGTATTTTTTCGAGATACAAAGGGCCATAACTGCGTTATTAACAAATGGTGTACAATGCCATTTGGCATGCATCATCCTCTTATCCGTATATATACTCATACCAAGTTTCAATGAAATCCGCAAAAGCACTTCCAAGAAATAGCTCCGGACACAAAAGTGCCGGACGGACGGACAACGCCAAAACAATATCCCTCGGCCTTTGGCGGTGGGTAAAAAGCCAGGGATTGATCCTTCATTAAATGAAGCCGAAGAGCAGGCCATTATTAACTATATGAAGTACATGGCCTCTAGGGGAATGCCTATCACCCTTTTTATCATGAGAATTTTTGCACTTGCCATAGTCAAACGTAGCGGCCGACCAACCTGTTTGAATCTTGTACATTGGACCCAGTAAGAAATGGTGTCGCAAGTTCTTTTCTCGCAACCCGCAATTGAAGAAAAGAAGGCCAGGCAGGGAGGATGAATTTAAGCGCCCAAGCAGTTGCTGACTATTTTAAATTACTGTCCAGTACAATCAAGTCTCTCGGTCTTCAAAATCACCCTGATCAGGGGCGTACCTAGACACACGGCAGTATGCCCGTGCGTATCATTCAGTTTCAAACTTTAAAACAAGAAATGTGTCTGTGAAACACCATGTCCCCTTTTGAGCGATTTTGACCCATATATTTGACCTTTGACCTTGAAGTATGACCTTGACTTTTCACCACTCAAAATGTGCAGCTCCATGAGATACACATGCATGCCAAATATGAAGTTGCTATGCCAAATATGAAGTTGCTATCTTCAATATTGCAACATTATCAAACTTTAACCAAGGTTAAAGTTTTGGGACAGAATGACAGACAGGCCAAAAACAATATACCCCCTCTTCTTCGAAGAAGGGGGCATAAAAATGTCACCACATCTCTAAAACATTATGAACATGTACTTTAAAAATCTATTTGAATTTTTGTTATGTGTTACTCTTTAATTAACACCTTACTGTGTAAAAAAAAAACTTACATGAGTGAGCCACCTGTTTTTAGTTTTTTTGTTGTTTTTTTTTATTTATTTATTTTTCATTTGGACAACTTTTCGCTTTGATAATGGATTGGTTTTCCAGAAAAAGAATTGGTTGCCCAAACATTGATTTTTACATTTACTAAGATTGCTGTATGTGTTATAAATGAATTTTAAACCATTAGTGACATTTTGATATCTGAATTTTATTTTATTCATATGTGTGTATTTTTTATTATTATCCCCAATAAATGTATAAGGATTTGTCGACCTTGAAGAAAAAACAACAAATGTCTTTTGAAATAGGGGGTGTATTTAAAATGCCATAAAATAACCAACATGTTGTACATACATCGTAACTACCCCATACAATACAACGAAAAATGCTGTGTAAATGACCCATTAAACCTCTACTTTTCAGATATTTCTATATTGAGCTTTTCCATACTGTGAACTGTTTTTGATAAAAAATACATAAACAAGAGATGTGTTCGTCAGAAACACAATTCCCCCTATTCCCCTGCTTTGAAATAAAATTTCAATATATCATTTGGCAGGTTTGGAAATTTTCTCCCTTTTAAAGCTTATTACTTCCCTTGATTTTGTTCTTTGACCTTGAAGACTGACCTTGACCTTGAACTTTCACAACTTAAAATGTGCGGCTTCATGAGATACACATGCATGCCAAATATCAAGTTGCTATCTTCAACATTGCAAAAGTTATGGCCAACGTTAAAGTTTTAGGACAGAGGGACAGACAGACTGACTGACAGTTCAACTGCTATATGCCACCCTACCGAGGGCATAGAAAGTGAAAGGTTTCCTGCTTGTAGCCACAAAGACTTGTCCTCACTGCCATGAGACATGGAGAAGCCAGCCTTCTGTTGGTGAGCTTGCTGATAGTAATTTGGAACTTTCAGTAGAAATAATGTTCTCGAGAAGTGCCACCACCAAGTTCTTACATGCCCTTAAGTTTGCTGGTGTTGTGTGTTTCAATGAAAATCACATTCTACAATTTACAAAAACTGTATTTGACATCGGCAATAACAAGTGTCGAAGGGCTTAAAGCGAAAGGGTCTCCACTTGTCCTTGGAGGTGATGGGAGATGCTGCTCTCCAGGACACACTGCTAAGTACACAACTTACAGTATGATGGACTTGTTATCAGGCAAGGTTCTGGTCATCCAACTTATGCAGGTTTGTCAGATGATTATTGAACAAGAGTTTTACTAAAACAAAAACAAATATATTATGTACATTTCACCATGTGTTAGTGTCATTTATAGGTACCATTCGCAAAGAAAGAAGGAATACAGAGCGAGGAGGAAGGAATCTATCTCCAATGTCGAAATGCTGAGACAAAGCGAAATGAGTAGATCCGGCAGAAACGATACAATGAGAATAAAAAGTGCAAACTTGAAGAAGTGAAAAAGAAGCTGTCAAAGCAGCAAGGGCGAGGAAGGCCATTACCAGAACAGAAAGCCTGTTACAAAGAGAGTATTGGAAAAGGCCGTCAACACGCAAAAGTACGAACCTAATGAATTAAAAGATGCACTGAAGAAAGATGTTGCCTCGCTAAGTCTACACTTGCTAAATACATACTGGCAAAAAAACTGCTTCCAAACTCTATCCAAGAGAGTGCCGAAAGACAGAATAGTAGTCCATATGGACTTTTCAGAGAATTACGCTACATTTTATCAGCAGTAGATCAGCAGTGCCCATTGGATGAAAAATCTCGCGACAGTATATCTGTCAGTTGCATTTTACACTTGTCCAGACTGTGGAGAAACCCCAAAACCCGTCATGGACGTACTCGTATTCTTGTCGGATGATACCAACCACGACCACCATGCCGTCCAAACTTTTGTAGAAGAAACTGTCCAGTTCCTTAAAGAAGATCGCCACCTTAACTTCAAGAACATATATGAGTTCACAGACGGATGCTCCTCCCAGTACAAGTCCCATGGCCCCTTTGTTGATATATCATATGGGATGTCTGACTTTGATATTCGGCGAGATCGGTTCTTCTTCGGGTCCTGTCATGGAAAAGGGCCATGTGATGGTTCCAGTGGTATTGTAAAAACAGCGGCAAGGATGTCAGTGATTCTGGGAGAAATAATGCATTTCAGGTTCATTGATGTTGTGGCGAGATGGCCGGGGGCTACCCATGATGAAGCGGTCTTTGAGAATTCAAGAATTTAGGTAAAACAAGCAAATTCGTTGAATTTTGAGCTTTGTCACAGAAAAAAGCATTTTTTCAAGATACAAAGGGCCATAACTCCTTATTAATAGATGTACAATGCTTTTTGGCGTGCATCATCCTTTTATCCATGTATATACTCATACCAAGTTTCAATGAAATCCGCCAAAGCACTTCCAAATTATGGCTCCGGACACAAAAGTGCCAGACGGACGGAAGGACAGACGGACAACGCCAAAACAATATCCCTACGCCTTTGGCGGGGGATAATAAATAATTCTTCATGTATCAAATTCTAGTTTCCATAATTATAAGTGCACAATGGGATAACACTATTGCCTGTTGCATATTGTTAATAATTGAAAAGGATGAAAATACCAAAAATTGTAAAAAAGTTGTGACCTATGATAGATACTCTTACTCATGTCAAACACTTACAGAGGACAACTGGCAAATTGATCTGACCGCCGTGATAAGACATTGTTGTTAAAAACAACGTAAAATCCAACCAACCGAACCAAAAATACATTTCTACTACAACTATAATTAACTGATACTGTTTTTAAATTGAAGTACTGAAAACAATGTGTATATTTATCTTTTTTCATTTGCATTTATATTATCAACACAATTGTGTATGACTTAAATCTGAACACATTAAAAAAGTACATGAATATAATGTTACTGATACAAAAGCTTTAAAATGTTATTTATAAGTTGTGATTTGATTTTTACTTGTTTCACTCTAGGGACATCTTGATGCTACACCAAATTTTATTCTTCTGGGCGACAGTGGCTACGCCCTGAGTCCATCCTTACTCACCTCCATAAGGAATCCTCGTACCAAACAGGAAGAGCGATACAATCGCAGACACAACCGCAGACACAAGAGGGGTTGAGAAGTTGTGGAACAGGGATTTGGGATATTAAAGTCCAGATTCAGGTATAAAAAGATTCCTTCTTCCTTTCATAGATATTCTTATTTTACATATCAGACTAATATATTGTGAAATCAAATATACCAAGTAATACCCAGTGTACTTTAAATAAATAATGTTATACAGAAAACATAATTGTTAACAGATAAATTGCTATTTTAATAAACTTATTGTATACTTCGAATTAAAAACAAGGGACAAAATTGTCACAAAACCAGGTTTTCAATTTGAAAAAAAAGTGTGATAAAGGGAGACAACTCAAAATGTGCATTGTTACTGATTGTCTGTAGTTACCCCCCTTGTGTCAAATTAAATAAAATTCAATATATTTTCTCAAAGTGTGACCTTGACCTTGGAGATATCGACGTGATTCTTTCGCGCGACACACCGTGCAATGATGGTGAACAAATGTGCCAAATTTGGTGAACATCAGAAGTAAACTACTTCAATTAGAGAGCGGACATCAATTTGGATGTTTAAAACGCACTTAGTGACCCCGTGACCTAGTTTTTGACCCGGCAAGGCCCATGTTCCAACTCGGCCTTAAGATCATCAAGATAAAACTTCTGACCAAGTTTGATGAAGAACGGAAGAAAATTACTTGAAATAGAGAGCGGACACCATGCTGAATGTTAAAAAACGCACTAAGTGACCCCATGACCTAGTTTTTCACCCGGCATGACCCATATTCAAACTTGACCTAGACATCATCTAGATACAACTTCTGACCAAGTTTGGTGAAGATTGGATGAAAAAACTTGAAATAGAGAGCGGACACACGCTTGTTCCGCCTGCCCACTAGCCAGCCCGCATTCGCCCATCTAATAACCAGTTTTTTCCTTCAGAAAACCTGGTTAATGATTGTGCATTTTCTTCATTACAGGGGGTGTTCTGCCCTATAAGCCACATCATATAAGCCTTGTTTTTTGCATGCTGCCACCTGCATAATCTATTGATGGAAAATGGGGATGTACAAGAAGTCGATGCTGATGTACGTGTGGATGATGACCGTGTTGAAGTTGAACACAATCAGCGCGGTGCTGTTGTTCGGGAGTTTTATGTTAATCTAAATTAACATTCTTTTTTATTATAAACGTGCATAATCAGATACACGTATGAAAATATGGTATTTGTGATCGCCTTTTGTCCGTCATCTGTCGTGCGTGCGTTGTCAACAATAACCTTGTTAACCGTCTAGAAGCCTTATCATCATACATCTTGGTCAGAACATTTGTTTGACTGAAATCTCGGAAGAGTTTGAAAATGGGTCACCTCTGGTCAAAAACTAGATCGGGTTGAATTGAAAACAACCAGCAAATTCGTTGAATTGATATCCCCCACCAGTATAATGAAAATAATAAACCTACCTATTCCATATGATGATCTTCTCCTGTTTCATATGATGATCTTCTAGTTTCCAAGGTTGCAACACAAAACTTTGTACACAACTACTTTTAGAATCATTCGTTGATACATTTCAATAATGAATAATTCATCAAATTTGTGACCTTTGACCCCAATGTGTGACCTTGACCTTGAATGTGAAGCACCCCCAGTTGATTGAGAACAACTATGGCAAGTTTCATGGCTCTGGCTCTTGTGTTAATGGAGATAAAGCTCTAAGCTTATAGTAAAAAGCATTTTTTCAAGATACAAAGGGCCATAACTCTGTTATTAAAATGTGGTGTACAATGCCATTTGGCGTGCATCATCCTCTTATCCATAAATATACTCATACCAAGTTTCAATGAAATCCGCCAAAACACTTTTAAGATATTGCTACGGACACAAAAGTTCCTATAGTAAAAAGCCTTTTTTCAAGATACAAAGAGCCATAACTCTGTTATTAACAGATGGTGTACAATGCCATTTGGCGTGCATCATCATCTTATCCATATATATACTCATACCAAGTTTCAATGAAATCCTCCAAAGCACTTCCAAGATATGGCTCCGGACTCATAAGTGCCGGACGGACGGACAACGCCAAAACAATATCCCTCCGCCTATGGCAGGGGATAATATAGCTATAAGAAGAATGTAAGATGATGAACGCTTCAACACTTCCAAAATCTCACAACATATACATTATCAAATCTTCAAACAAACAACAGTTGTCTGTTTTCCAACAATTGAAAGAACATGACATTTGAGCAATTTCTCAACTTTTGCCACAATTATTTCTAGTCATCTGCAACAAAGCTGTAAAATCGCATTATTGTTTGGTAATGGGTTAAAATAAGGCCAGATAAAAAATTACATGTTTAATTGCCAGAAGATTTCAGACTCTCATAAAACTTTGCCAGCAGATGACCAGGAAAGCCAAGCACCAGGAAACTCCAAACACCAATCAACAGTAGCAAACACATTAATCAGTACATGAGGATAAAAATTGCTGGCAAGGGTGAACAGTTCCATCCAAAGAGGGCAGTCCAGAGGTGGTGGCAAAGTGGACAGACAGCCAAGAGACCTGATGTGGGTCCTTATGGTCCAAGGATCTGATATCTTACTACTGTATGATTGCAGAAATAAAATATGCCTGAAATTTGTTCAAACAGGTGAAGGTGGAGTCGTCATGTACTGAGCAACTACAGGCATTCCATAGAGCCAAGAAGCATACAGGGTCCCCTCTGAAGGCCAGAGATCTGAACATGGTTGGGGCAGACATTTGTGATATTAAGGACTTTGACCCCCAACCTGTTCATTTTCAAAATGCCCCTAATTATCAAGACCATTTTTACAATAAATGCGTGAACTTTAAAGGAATTTCTAAAACACCAATATTTTAGACCTTTGTACCAGCCAATATATATGCAGTAAACAATGATCATGATTGTTTTGAAGTTACGCATGAAGAAAACTTTCTAAATCAAACTAAAATAACAACAGAAGAGTGCCGTGAACTGGAAGTTTTGACTAGGGGACAAAACACAAATGATCGCTGTTTCGAGGAACGTGGCAAAAGAATCCAGTCGTCCAACTACCACAGAATATGTTCTGCAACAGAAAACACCAATTTAGCTGCACTGCATGGCTTCCACAATGGTCTCTGGACATGTAATAAAACAAAATGAAGCAACACGTCATGGTTGTAAATTTGAAAAAAACTGCAATACACGTATATGAAAGTGCACGAATTGTTAAAGTTCAGGCATGTAGCATCACTGTTTCCAAGACTCATCCATTCCTAGGAGCATCTCCTGATGGAATTGTCAGCAAGGACTTGATTGTAGAGGTTAAATGTCCTTAATTTCTGGGTTGGTATGCAAATTAGTGTATTTGTTTAGAAATATTTCAAACCAGCACTTTTGGACAAGTTGTTTTATAAAAATGTGTAAAACAATGTTCTGCAAAAGAAATGAAACAAAAAAGTAATTACCTGGTATTCAAAATTTGGAAATAAATGCATTTTGTAATGTATGAAATATCATGATCTGTATGTTTTTGTTTTTATAATATATATGTCATTATGTGTGTACAAATAAGTTGTTTTATAAAAAATTGTGTTGTTTGAACAGAACTGCATGAGTATAAAGTATGTTGTTTACGGTAAGCATTCATATAGCACCTCAAGAATAATTTTATACATTTATTTAATTATCACAAGTCTTTTGCTTCTTGTCTACAGATGACTTTTTGTATTAAATTTGCGTTTGGTGTTTTTTTATTTACTTTTGTTTATAGTATTTTGGCATGAGAAAAAAACAGAAATCATAAAGATTTCCCTAAGAAGCTTTATGAATTATTGGCCCAATCAAAGTTTAATTTCAGTCTTCGCAAAAGTTATGAATCATATTACAAGAAAGAAAGCGAAAATGATCAAATTTAAGTCATGACACTTGAGGAATACAATGACACTGTCACAAACCACTGTAAACAGGGTCTTGGCGCAGTACTCTACAAACAAGACGGTGAACAGAAGAGAGTTACATGTATTGCTTACGGCAGCAGATCCCTTTCTACTGCTTCCACAAGAAAAAGAAAATGACATGAATGTTAGCTCCAAAATACTGGCTAACATAAGAGACACTATAGAAAGAGCATGCATTGAGAAAACTTGTATTGTCCTGCTTAAACAATACTGTACAGAAGTTTGAAAGAAGCTTTCTTGATGGTTAAGATATCAGTTATAAAGTAGGTCATGAAAAATCTGTTTGAAAAAGTCAGACTTGCTTGAGACAAATCGACAAACAGAGGAAAGAAGAGAAAAAATAAACAAGCAGACATTCCTGAAAAGAAAAAAAACAAACCATGTACGACAGACGAGGAGATGAAGTCGCTGGACAATGCGCGGGCAAAATTACAGGAACTTTCCACAAGGACCCTGATCGCCGAGACCGTAGAGTCGAGCAGCTTCGTAGAAGACGGGTACCTTTACGAAATAAAAACAGTGAGCAGAAAATACAAACTTTGAGTCAAAATACAAAGTGTAATTAAAACGGACTATGTGCTTCTTGTTGTTTGGACTATAGGTATGTATTGCTCTTATTTCAAATGTATATGTTTGAAACTAATTATAGGTTAATTTTATTTCAAATATAAATTCATAGTTCAAACATAATATATGAATATCTCTGATAAACATAAAGTTGCTTTGTTTTGTTTATCTTGAATGTATGTGTCATATTGACATAGTCTATATTCAATTTATTATAATGTTGTTCTTGTGTATTAGAACAGTCACATTAGTCATAAAGTGTAAGGTAAAATTATATAAATACATGTTGTACATTTCATGAAAGTATTTGTCATTACAACATTTTATGTGTGTTTTTTTTTCATAACAGAATCAATGTTTTGTCAGAAAGTTATTTTGTTCATGTAATATCATAAAGGTTGACAAATTTTTTATTGTTACATTTATTCAAAAAACAAATTTCGGATAATAACATTATCAATGTTTTGTCACAAGGTCATTGTGTTCATGTAAATATTATGTGAAATCATAAATGTTGACAGGTTGTTTTTATATATATATTGCAACATTTATTCAAAATAATTTTTTATGTCAAAGTAATCTATGTAATTTAAAAATATTGTTGTTCGCGCTTGCATCTTATTCATTCATTAAGTCCGCCATTTCGTATGACGTTCAATGGTAGCTATTTTTATGTCGTCACATGTCATTGACGTCACGCCCGGTTTTAGTATAAATAGCGGGGTCAAACGTAATCAAGTTTCAGTTTGGAAAATTAATTTGAAAAGTTAACATCCGGTCATGATAAATTATTAAACAAGAAACATATTATTATAAACTCACTACAGAATAAGATGCAGGTACGGATATTTTATTGTTGATTGCATATGTTATTTATGAAAATATGCTTTTGTTGTAATAGAATTGATAAGGAAACTGAAAATGAAAGTAAAAGTAGAAATTTTGAATTAACTCTTTGTTTTTATTTTGTTATACAATATAGACATCCAGGTCCCCAGTGCTTTAAAAGTTGCTGCAGATTTCATCTTTTTCATTGCAGGTTTGGCACTATCAAAAACAGTGCAGATGATCAAACAGGCGACAGACGTAAAACACTTGATTAAAGGGGCATATTGTCTCACATATATACACACCATGTGGCGCTTGACCAATCACCATACTACTGCACATTGTGCATGTTTAGGTGCGCCACCAGAGAAGCGCTACAGAAGCATTTGACCAATTACTTGAAGCACACAGCGCTAGCTGGTAACTAGGGATGGGACTGAATATCTGAATATTCGAAGTTATAAGTACATGTACATGTACAAAGTCGCAATTTTGGTTTAGTGCAGACGACTTTCCTGTGTTATACATTGTTTGGATAACAGCTGCCATCAATGAACGAGATGATAATCGGCAAACGGGAGGGTATAAGGAGAGGGACCAATTGTCAATCTACTCTTAAATTTAGATTGATGCAATATGTACAAACTATTTCTGACAATCAGTGGAAATGAAAGTAAATTAATGTTATACATCAATGTGTATCGATAAGCATTCAATTAATTTGATATACAATTTCTGTGTTTTGACGGGTTTTTTAACCTCAGGTGATATAATCAGGGACCTATATGTCCCTGGTAGGATACACAGTATCGTTGGACATGATTGGGCAGCAGTTGGCTTTTATTTCAGAACGACACATCTATAGATAGCAATTAACGACCCCTATCATAAAAACACCATGGTGTGAATGCCTGATAAAATCAATAATTTGCTGATAAATCGCTTATAAGGTGTCAAAAACAACACTGGTGCACTCGTGTAGTAGAAGTTGGTTGTTAATAGGGGGGCAATAAAAGGATAAGGGATGGTAAGTTTAAGCCAGACAGAGCTTGAATATGCAATTCGATTGTGAAATTATAGAACGTACGTCGTTTTTTTACTCATGTCGGGACACATTGTCTCATATCTGGACGCCGGACGAACACCAAAAAAACGGGTCTATCCCGCCAAGATCGGGACATCTGGCATATATGTTTTAATTGCTTTATCCGCATCTAAAATCAATGATTATCTAATCAGTATTTAGGTACTCAAATATTACCCAATTAAATCATCGTGGTTCTTAATTCTAGAAAAAGCAAAAACAAAAGTATAAACATTATCGATAGGAAGTGGATTAATCCAAGTCAAGTAGAAAATATTGAAATAAATAAGAAATAACGTTAATCTGTTTTTCGGAAAAATCTTATATCTCATAAAAATAAACTGTATTTATTTAAAAAGAAGAACATAGAAATCAACTTTACTTAAAAAAAAAAAAACTATCCAGTTTTTCAAAACTGCACATACGATACGATTTATAGTGGCATTTGTGGCAATCAGGAATAGTATGTTGCCGGGATGCTCATAAGTTCAGACATTTTAATATAAGGTTTAAAAAATCGAATATTCGAATATATTTGAATAAGGAAAAACGAATATTCAAATATCATTTTGGTATTCGTTCCCATTCCTACTGGTAACACAAATGATCAGACCAATGTCCTCTGCCACAATGCCAAGCCGAAGACTGTAGAAGAAGGAACGACTTCAGGGAGGCAACGCAGTATGAACTGGATCACAGAGTGACCATGGTTTGCGATTCACTGACCAGTGATTATGAAGAACAAAGCAATGATGATAGTTGCCATAAAAGTTACGCCAGAAGTGCTGGCAGAATTATCATTCCGGAAAAGGGTGCAAGAGTATGATCCCTGAAATCAATGTAAAGAGTTCATGCGAAGGCAAAGCCTGACCCTTAACAATATTGTAACAATTTCTTTTGTGGATTGTATTTGTAGGTTAGTATGGCAGATGTGTGCGAAAAAACAGTAAAGAATTTTGAAAGAAGCATTCTTGACGGTTAAGATATCACTTATAAATTATGTCATGAAAAATCTCTTTGAAAAAGTCAAGACTTAGGGAATTGGTCCACTTAACAGACGCGTAGACATGTCGATCAGGAAAAGGCCTAGTTAAGGTTTCTAAACGTTACTTTGCTGACTAATGAGGCATACCTCAAGTAAACACATCATAAAGGCAGACTCTGGTTGGCAGGATTGAATGCAGAGAAACAAGAATGGTTTGCTTGAGAGCTAGGAAGGTTAGGTGATATGAATAGTGTAACGCTACTCTAGTCTATACTATTAATTCACAACCAAGTCAATTTATTAAGTTAAATTTCCTTAATATGAATGTTACAAATTTTTAACACAAAGTCACTTATCAAAGGTGATTCTACAATTAACTCAAAATATGGCCAAAGTAAGAAAAGTACAGTTGACATATCATCCAGGCGGACTTTATGTCACTTGTACGCGTGAGTTCCTGATTGAATGGACGAGTCAAATTTGCTTTCCGCTACCGGATTGACATTTTGACCCATCAACTGCATTCCATACATTAATAATAATTGTTTCTATGTCCTAGTGTGTCTCGTTTTGTCTATATTGTTTTCGTTAATTACGTACCATATGGGAAATTATAATTGCATGATTTTAATTTATTAAATAAATCTCTATATGCAAAATACTTTTATTTTGTTATCATATTAAATTATTACTTTTATTTTGTCGCATATAATACTGAATTATTATGTTTATTTTGTTACGTATGAGTAGAATATATTTCTTTCCGCATAATTAATACAGAATATTTTATTTTATTTATTATTTCACTCTGTTATGCTACACTTTTGTGTTTTGAAAGTCAAAATGTTTATACAGGAGAGACGGTTACTTTTTTTAAATTCAGCTGAGGAAAAGAGAGTTCAGACGCCAATATCTGGGGATGTAACCTTTAAAAAGATATCCACATATTAATAATACCTTAAGTTTAAGCACTTGAAAAACAAAACTCCTACATAATGGGTCTCAGATAAAGGGTGAAGTGGTCACAATAAAATTGAAACGCTGAAAGACATACCTACTGTTATTCAAAACTACTGCTTCCACATTAAAAAAGAAAATGACAGGAATGTAAGCTACAGTAAAATACTGGCAAACATTAGCCCTTTGAGCGCTGGAACCGAATTTTGAAGGCCTTTGCAAACAGTTTGGATCCAGATGAGACGCCACAGAACGTGGCGTCTCATCAGGATCCAAACTGTTTGCTATTCTGATAGTATTCTTTGAAAAAAAAAATCGAAGAAAATGCTAATTTTAGAAATTTAGCAGACAACATTTTAGCAGACGACAAATTTCCCAGCATGCAAAGGGTTAAAGACACGATGTCAGATAGAGCATGCACTGATAATACCTGTATTGTCTTTGTAGTGTTTCTTCTACAGAATACACTGTTTAACACCATTTAAGGAACAACATTTAAGGCTCAAACACCATTAAAAGTTTATTCGTTTATTAACATCAGTACTTTTCAAGCAAATCAGAGATCAAGTGATTGAAAAGTGCAACTCAAGTGAGCTGAGACAGAAACTCCTCCAACGAGGACATGATTTAACCCTGACATAAGTGCATTCTTTTGTGAGAACTTAAGAAAATGCCGACCATCAGAAAAGATGCATAGAGCAAAACCCACAGTCGGTAAACAGAACAACAACAAGGTAGTGTAGAAGAAACACAACAGCCTTGCTTGAACATTACTGTACAGAAGTGTTGCCACATGTTTACCTGAGCTGGGCTGATCAGAATAATTTAAACAAGAGCACCGCCTAGCGGGTGCAGACCGCTCATCTATTTGTCAAAGTATGAATCAAATCTGATCATAAATAAAGAAGTTATGGCAATTTTAGCTAAAATGTGGGGGTGTGGTCATTTATTACATTATCTTTTAAAAATGAAAATAAAAAAAAAAAAANATAAAAAGGGCACATAATTCCGTCAAAATGCCAGTCAGAGTTACCTTACTTTTCCTGCACAGTCCCCTTACGATAGTTAGTAAGTGTTGCAAGTATGAAAGCAATAGCTTTGATACTTTAGGAAAAAAGTGGACCTAAACACAAAACTTAACCAAAATTTTCAATTTTCTAAGTATAAAAAGGGCACATAATTCTGTCAAAATGCAAGCCAGAATTATCTAACTTTGCCTGCCCAGTCCCCTCATGATAGTAAGTAAGTGTACCAAGTTTGAATGCAATAGCATTGATACTTTATGAGAAAAGTGTACCTAAACGCAAAACTTAACCGGACGCCGACGCCGACGCCGACGCCAAGGTCATGACAATAGCTCATAATTTTTTTTCAAAAAATAGATGAGCTAAAAAGGAGAAACATACACATATTACAATTTATTTTGTGGATTTTATTTGTGGATTTTATTTGTTTTATCACATGGAAAATGTGTGCGAAAAACAGTGAAGAAATTTGAAAGAAGCAAAGATATCAGTTTTAAAGTATGTCATGAAAAATCTTTTTGAAAAAGTAAGACTTGCATGAACTTGGGTCATTTTGAGTGGATGCCAACAAACGTCTAGAAAAGAATTATTGCCTGTTAGGCAGGGCAACAGCAATTGCTCGATATAAAGACATCCCCGTCCCCTGTGCTTTAATACGGCAGTCTGTAACTATATCACTCAAGTTCTTTACATTGTTGTTTGAAAAGTCAAGACTTCCTTGAACTTGGCTCATTTCGAGTGGATGCCAACAAACGTCTAGAAAAGAAGTATTGCCTGTTAGGCAAGGCAACAGCAATTGCTCATTATATAGAAATCCAGGCCCTATCGAAATCAGTGCAGATTATCAAACAGGGGACCGATGTAAAACACTTGATTAACGGGGCATATTGATTGTTTATTTTCACAAAATATAGACATGTAAATAAAAATGCATATTTCCACCTATCACACACATACAACATGTATTATTTATCTAGCAGCAATGCTTATAATGTTTTAATTAATTTATTTTTCAGAAGTATAAACAAATAAACAATTCCTCCAAAACAAATTTCAATACACCACCCCAATACACAGTATGTGATGTTGAAGAACATGTATATATCATCATGGATGGCTCAACCAATACAAGTGGGATCATTTCTGACCTGTGCCAACTTTAATCAACAAACTCTTTTATAATCTTGGAATCCCAAAAGGTAAGCTAAGCTTTCTTTAGTTTATAATGTTCATTTTTATATGAGAAATCAACACAAAGTAAACATTTCTTTTGAAACATTGTGGAAAAAGGCGAAATTCTTCACATTTCAACCAAACTTTTGAAGTAATTGTGAGCACCAAGCTCAATCATTATGCATACACTCTGCAGGGGGGACGTCACCCTTGGCGTTGATTTTGAGTCTGGCATGGAGTACATTACACTAGATATCAAACACCAGACCTGGACTAAAACAGGGAAAATTCAAGAAATACAAGTATAGTTTGCTTGTTTATTTAACACTCTAATCAACCAGCCATAAATTGTAGAAATACTTAAATTTTTCTTAGCCCACAGCTTACTCAGTTAGTCTGCTGAATTTCTACAATTAGCATTTTCATCGATTTTTTTCAAAGAATACTATCAGAATAGCAAACAATTTGGATCCTGATGAATTTCTAAAATTAGCATTTTCATCGATTCTGGATCCAAACTGTTTGCAAAGGCCTTCAAAATCCGGTTCCAGCGCTCAAAGGGTTAACCCAGAAATAGAGCGCACTGGGTTTTCCGATGTTTAGTCATGTGACCCCGGTACAAATAGTCACCATTTGTGATATTGTGTCAACAATGAGCGTGCAATTTTCAACAGATTCTGTGCCAAATTTACAGAAGTTTTTTGAGGAAAGGTGTTGTGTTTGGTGAAGCAAGAAAACCCGCACTAGTTGAGCTGTGTTTGCTTGCCAATGAGTTGGTTTTAGAGATAGACCCTGTTGGTTTGAAGGAAGACCAAACTGAAGTGGTCAGTGCTTAACTGATATGTGAAAGCATGTGTCTTCAAAATACAGATCTGATTATTGGAACTGCTGTCTTTTGTGCCACATATTTCTATTTTTGACATTTATAACTATCTTCTAGCGTTTAATGAGTTCGACCATGCAAAACTGTTTGAATATCACTGAATTGTTATATATAGTGCTGCAAGAACACTTTTCGCCCACGCATGAACTTATGGTTAGAATGATGGCAGATTATTGCCTGGTGGAAAATCTGAATAGAAATCAGATATATTGTTAGATGAAACACAATCTGAAATGAATCACAATCAACTTAACACAATCTGAAATGAATCACAATCAACTTACAGAGTTCATTTTTGACAGCTTTATCAGTAATTAAGGTTTCTAAACGCTACTTTGCTGACTAATGAGGCATACCTCAAGTATACACACCATAAAGGCAGACTCTGATTACAAATTTTTAACACAAAGTAACTAATAAAAGGTGATGCTACAATTAACTCAAAATATGACCAAAGTAAGAAAAGTACAGTTGACATATCATCCAGGCGGACTATATGTCACTTGTACGCGTGAGTTCCTGATTGAATGGACGAGTCAAATTTGCTTTCCGCTACCGGATTGACAATTTGACCCATCAACTGCATTCCGTACATTAATAGTAATTGTTTTTATGTCCTAGTGTGTCACGTTTTTTCTATATTGTTTTCGTTAATTATGTACCACATGGAAAATTACAATGCATGATTTTATTTTGTTATTAAAAAAAATCTCTATATGAAAAATACTTTTATTTTGTTATCATATTCAATTATTATTTTTATTTTGTTGCATATAATACTGAATTATTTTTATTTTTTAACGTATAATGTTTAATATATCTTTCTTTATAAAGCTGTTTTTTTTTTTTTTAATTTCACTCTGTTATGCTACAAAAGTTTCTATGTTAGACTGAGAGAAAGAGGCTTAAAACACATGGACATTCAGAAGAGCAGAAAACAAGACCTTGATGAAAAGGACTAGAAGAGGGAAACTCGACACAAATTGTTTGTGATTATGGCCTTTGGCAGAGTTGTGAACAGGTGAATGAATGAAGGATTAGTAAGATTAGATTTTTGTTCTTTCATGTCTCTCCTTTTTTGTCACAAAATAAATTTAAGGCATACAAAATAATAACTACCCATTTGTACCTATTTTTTATGACCATTACATGCTATATACAATTTTGGTATATGATGGTACTGTTATGATATGTTTATACATGTACATAGTATGCATGTGTGTATGTTTATATGAATTTCTGAATTAAAGCTTAATTAAAAAAAAAAAACAACAAGATATGTGTTTGTGTCAGAAACACAATGCCCCCTTAGACTGCGCCGCTTTGATTTTTTATTTTTTTACCTTTGACCTTGAAGGTTGACCTTGACCTTTCACCACTCAAAATGTGCAGCTCCATGAGATACACATGCATGCCAATATCAAGTTGCTATCTTCAATATTGCAAAAGTTATGGCCAATGTTAAAAGTTTTCAGACGCACAGACTGACAGACAGTTCAACTGCTATATGCCACCCTACTGGGGGCATAACAAATTAGAAGCAGACACTCAAAAATGGAATGCTTTGCAAGCTCAAATAAGGTTTCCGAAAGTGTCTCAAAGAAGAACAGAGACAAACAAGTTTAGACTTGAACATGTACTCCTCTTCAAGATGAAAAACAATCTTACTACATCATACCTTTCACATCTAATACCTGTGCATTCTGATCGCACTATTTGATTTGTACATGTAGCAATTATGACATTTCAACAATCTACACAAAAACTCAGCTATACTAGCTGGTCCTCATTTCTGCCCTCAACTTTCAGAGTATGAAATTCTATTCCATCGCTAACACGTTACTTTACTATTGTTGCATTTTTTTAATTAGCTTATTTTGGCCATTTAATTATGTTCAAGTTGGGAGTAATGGATACTTCTATAATGTTATTGCTGGTCACACAGTGACCTCTGATAAATACCAGGTGCAGGCAATCTCTCCCATGAGTACCTCTGCATTTCTGCTAATTGCTATAAATCTCTCAATTTCTGCAAATTTCCAGAAATTTGCATATTGGCAAAAATTTGCATATTGGCAAAAATTTGCATACAGCCTTATTTGAATAGTATATAAAGAGGGTTTTGGGGATTAAAAGGGAGTTCAGGAGGGAAATGCAGTGTTCTGCCGAGGTATAAAACAAGATGGGACAAATGTCTCACAGGTCATGAAATATTGGGGACATTTCTAAAGTTGTGAGACACTGAGCAAAAACAGCAAAAATTATCAACGGCCTCGGCAGAACACTGGAAATGGATGGATGCTTTAAATATATATTGTTGAAAACTTGTGTCTTGAAATCAATACTTAAATGTTTTAAATATACTTTTTGTTACTAATCATAATAGTGTATTTCTAGTGTGCTTTCTTGAATAATGTGTGATTGTGAAATAAAATTAGTAGAAGACATTTGAGTTTGGATTTAATTATTGTTCACAAATTCAACGTGGACTGGTGGCAGCAAATTTACCGCTGTTTGCCCAAACTAATCCATGTTGTTTTGGGCCATGCAATATAACTGACCGTGGGGAGAAAACGGTTACACTGACCGTGGGTAGAAAACGGTTACACTATGGTAACTAACTTCAAACACAAACAGACAAAGCACTAGATTGCATATTCTTTACACTATTGGCAAACAAAAATGCAGATCCACCAGTGCTGTCTACATCTAGGTTGTAGCACATAGAACATTGAGTTACACCAGAGAACATGACAAATAGTCCTCCGTGAAGTTTCCTAACTTGTGGAAACAACAAACAAGTTAAGCCAAATAAACAGCACGCTGAGCAATTGGTCTCTATTGAGAGACGCCTTAATGATTTGGCTTCTTGCAACCAAACAGTTGCCACCTTCGAAGAGGCTTGGCGCTTTGAAAAAGCACTTCGAAACGGAGGAAGTAGGGCAACGGGTGCATCTGCTAAGACGCGGTTTAGAGCAGGAAAAGGTGGCGACTAAGTTAAGGGTAATGTTAAATGTTATATAAGCATAAGGGGTGTTGCGGCAGTTTATTTAACCAAGGATATAAATATTGTTACACTGATTATTGCTATTAACACAATCAAATAATTGTTTTTTTGATACATATTCAGATTTTCCGATCTTAGACCCAGACAATTTTCTAGAGTTGAATTTTGCGTTACTTTGTATTGATGCCACGCAAAAAAGGGGAAATTTGTATCAGAAAAAAAGTTAACAAGGACTTTTGTCATACACTCCCCTGAAGGCAAAAAATCTTTTATCTTACAAAGTCCAACATAATGACAATGTTTCAGATACGATTATTTCAGACACAGCCCAAGCAATATTCTGCCAGACATAGTGTCCCTCACCGATATTGTAACAGAATGTGAGATTCAGACACTAGATGGTGATGTTGCTTCTGATACCCTTCCATGTCATGAAGCTGGATTTGACATAGGTAAATCTTTCATAACTATAAATTGTATATATAGCAGCAAACCAAGAAACATTTTGTTGTCATATGACTATATTCAAATAGTACAGACAAGGACCAATTTTTGCTACACATGATGAGGTAAAGTCGTGTAGCCTGAGCAAATGTTAAGTTGTTCACACATTCGTTCAATTAGACAGAAGTGTTAAGACAAAAATATCAATGAGCAAAAGATTGATAATCACACATTCAAAGAGAAAGTGTTTATACAAATTTTGTTTCAAACATCAGTGTGTTCATACATCACTGTTATTTTTGCAATCCGTCACATAATAAACAAAAGTATATTTTATGCACACTAGAATAGAATATATAGTTTATGATGGTCCTTTTGTTCATTACAGAAATTGATGGTGCTGAAACCTCATTCCAATCAGACAATACATATTCAATTGATCTTGCAAAAGGCGGCCTTGCAGGGCTATTAAAATTTAACATGGGATGGTAGATAACATGGCTTGTGGAGATTCTATGACAGCAGATCAGGTGTAGGAACTATGATCGGAAACTTGAAAGGCAAACTCTGTGCCTATGTTATTCACTCCAAAAGTTGCAAAACATGTGACTACCTCATAGACCCTGCTCTGATTTAAGAACCACCTCAGGGAAGGAAAATGCCCTACTCCTTCTTACAGGGTTCCATAAAAATCTTCATTTGTACATATTTCCAGTACAATTTATAACTATTTGTAAAATAAGTTTTGCATTGAAAGGGAGGAAATCAGCTGAAAGGAAGAAAAATCACATGCCTGAATTATTACCTAAGGGCAGCCTGGTTCCTGATCATCAATGAAATAGAAATTAGACAGGAAGCTCAAAAGCAATGGAGCCTGAGGTTACAGGAGAGCTGGTTAAAGACATTGAATAAAAAAATGGGCTGTAAGTTGTAGTGGCAGCCATTGTGTGAATATGTTTTTTGTCACTGTGAACGGTGGTGGTGGTGGTGGTTTCATGATCCCAGGCGTAAGCGTTCTTGAGTTATCATCCGGAAACCATTTTCCTATATCCAGTCAACCATTTTACTGTTTCAGGTCACTGTGACCTTGACCTTTGACCTCGTGACCTGAAAATCAATAGGGGTCATCTGCCGGTCATGACCAATGTCCCTATGAAGTTTCATGATCCCAGGCGTAAGCGTACTCGAGTTATCATCCGGAAACCATTTTCCTATTTCCAGTCACTGTGACCTTGACCTGTGACCTTCACCTTTGACCTAGTGACCTCAAAATCAAGAGGGGTCATCATGATCAATGTACCTATGAAGTTTCATGATCCTAGGCCTAATTGTTCTTGAGTTATCAGCCCGAAACCATCTGGTGGACGGACCGACATACCGACACACCGACATGTGCAAAGCAATATACCCCCTCTTCTTCGAAGGGGGCATAAAAATGTTGATGTACATGTACGCGTCCCAATAACAGTCGGGGATTTTGCCCTTTTGACTTGCCCGATCAGGAAAGATTGATTGAAAAATTGCCCGATCAGGCAAGAAAACAACTATTTTTCATATACCTTGGCAAAACGTGTCCGGACATCACACAACTCATCCAAGGAACAACTTAAACAAGAAACCGTCGGAGACGGGTGATGCTCCCCATAGTGTTTTTGTCACAATATTGCACTATATGTTCAGATAAAAGGAAATGTCTTGAGGGGCATAACTTTGGACAAAATAATACGATGGATGGTTTAGCAACTTAAAAATTTCAAAGGGGCATAACTCTCTAAATAAATCATCTAACCAGAACCCACTAATAACATGCGCATCTCCTAAAGGTAGTTAAGCTTCCCTTAAAGCTTCATTGAATTCCAGTCGGTAGTTGGGGGAAATAGCCCGGACAAGAATTGCACTATATGTACAATTGAAAATTTCNCATTCGATCACTAAGTGTGGATTAAAAGCGTTTATTGGTGACACCACATGTCTGCACATGTGTAGATACTGGTATTAAGATAAGATATCACGTGTCACCTTCTAATTACATGTATAATGACAATCAAGTGCATTACTTTAACAGTAATAAATCACAGCATGAATTAGGCTTCATTGTGAGTTTTATCACTCTTAAAGTAATGCAGATGAATCTTGCTTCTATTAATCACCTAATAACTAATAAAACTATTTAAAAAAAAAAAAAAACTATTATGTGATGATCAGATCGATAACATAAACTATTTAAATCTGCTAATGTATTCGATAATAGCATATTGTAATTGTCGTTGACCGTGTTGACGTTCAGTTGTTCGTGGGTACGATCGCATGCATTTATCCATCTCTTACACTTCTCGAAATCCTTTTTCGGCTTTGGAAACGGTCTTAATGTCACCAACTATACTTTCTGGATATCGATTGCCCAAGTTACACAATCCCAATTGACACCGTTTAATTATATTTAATTTTCGTTTTTAAAGAGGAAAACAAAAGAAACTCGTTGAAAAATGTGAATATCTAGATTATGCGTGTCTAGAAAATGGCAGACAGCTCGTTGGTAACTAAAGCGCCTGATTAATCGATGGCTGATTGGCCAATCAATATTTAGATAAGGATTTGATTGAAAGTTGGCGAGATGTCAATTACCATACATGGCATAATTTTTCTGGCCGAAATTGAGATATTTCATAAACATTAACCAGACATTTGACCGCAAGGCAAGACACCTAAAATGGATATTTCATTTTAGTCCGTAACTTTCTTTTAAAATAACAATTTTGCCCAATATTGATAATAAATTTGTAAAAGAATTTAATTTTAAGATTTGATGTCCAATCAGGACATGGGTAATGTCCATCAACGCATAACCATATTTGCACCCATCAGACACTGTCCTGAAGTAATTATAACAAATATTATATTATAACAAGAGTTTCGCAGTCAGAGACATATGCCTCCAAAACAGGGCCTCGGTTTTCACACTTATTGTGATAGTGACCTTGACCTTTGACTTAGTGACCCCAATTTGAATAGAGGTCATCTACTGTCCAAGGCCAATTCACATGTGAAGTATCAAGTCAATCGGTCAATTAGTTGATGAGTTATTGATCGGAAACGATTTTCACACTTATCCAGACAGTGAAATTGACCTTTGACCTGGTGACCCCAATTTCAATAGGGGTCATCTACTGTCCAAGGCCAATGCACATGTGAAGTATCAAGTCAATCGGTCAATTAGTTGACGAGTTATAGATCGGAAACAGTTTTCACTCTTATTGTGACAGTGACCTTGACCTTTGACCTAGTAACGCCAATTTCATTAAGGGTCAACTACTACTCCCATTAATTCTCCCCTGAATACTCGCGCTGCCGCCATGACGGTACTGAAGAACAATGCAGGGAGATATATGTTTGTATAGGTCCCTGAACAATTGAAGGAAGCAAAGCCATTTTATCTAATGTATTTGAAGATTTAAATAGTTTTTGTTATCGATATGATAATCACAAAATAGTTCGTGTTTTTTTTAACACATTTTTTTTCAGTTATTTGGTGATAATAAATAGAAACAAGGTTCGTCTGTAATTTTTTTTTAGTCATAAAACTCTGCATGAATTAGGCCTTGATTGTCATTTTAAATGTTATAAGAGGGTGACGCATGGTATCTTATCTTAATAACCGTATCTACACATGTGCAGACATGTGGTGTCACAGACAAACCAATAAACACGTTTAATCCACCCTTGGGACATCGCCTCCCACTGAGGGAAAGCTTTTGTGCCTATTGCAGATGTTTTTCAAGACCATTACTTTGCTTAAATTGACAATCTGTAATTAACCAAGAAAAACATCACTTATTTGTTCGTGTTTTAATTTTTTATCGTAAATTTAGACTTTATTACGAAAATTTAATAATGACATTCATAAGTTTAGGAAATGTAGAGAACATCATTGGAGCTTTTAAGTTATTTAAGGCTCCATAATTTTCCGTGTTGAACATTTTAATGCTCCCCATATATATATATGGGGAGCATATAGTTGCCAGTTTGTACTTCCGTACTTCCTTCCTTCCTTCTGTCACACTTTTGTTACAGTTTCTCATAGCGCCTTCAATATTTTACCGATCTCTTCCATATTTGGCATGTAGGTACCTTGCATAGACCTCTACCTTTTGATGAGGTTTGAGGTCACTGGGATCAAGGTCAAGGTCACCGAGGCTAATTATAGATTTTCTCAATGTCATTTTTTTTTTTTTTTTTTTTCACACAATTAACCCATATATCGACAAGGCATCATTGGGGAGCATCCATCAGTTTTACTGATATCCTTGTTATCTTTAATTTAGATTTTATTAAGAAAATTTAAGAAATTATAAAATCAGTTTAGTTAACGTTATTTAAATAAAATAATATAAAAATAAAGTTATACGCAAAAGCTGACACAGTATTGCTAATGAATAGCTCCGGTACTTGTTCATTTAAAATTGATTTCAGGCAAGAGATTTTTTGTGTTAGCTTGAGAGCAATGTTTTAGATATTAATTAAAATAAAAACAGTTTTATACTAAACCAGATACGTACTCAAAAAAAAAGTTTGCCTCTAGCTGAAATCTTGCAGAGTTTTGCTTATAAATATTTCCGGACCAATTTTAGTTTAAATCACTAACTTTATTTGGGCTATAGATTTTTACATTTATACCTTTTATTTCAAAAAGGTACTTAAATAACAAAATATTAATATCAAAATAATACATGTTTAGGCAAACAAAGATATGTTCTATTCATTAAAAAAATGTCTGCCTTGGTCCTGAATCTAATAAAGTTTCATAATGAATATCGCAAGAACTATATAAAGTTATAAAGAAATTATAATGTTTTAAACAAAGGCAAAAATCTACTTTTCAATTAAATTGTCTTCTTCGGCTTTAAATCTTTCAAAGTTCGCTAATTAATATCTCCGGCACTATTAACGCTAGAATCACAAAGTTTACTTCAGACTTTAAATATTGATATAACATTCATAATTATCCTTGAATAATTCCATTCCATAAAGAAATAATTGAATTTTAGGCAATGGCATTACTGAAAGGTTTGCTTAAAAAAAAGCTAACTCGGCCTTAAACATTACAAGTTGTCACTGAATATTGTTGCAGAGACACATATCTTATAAATCTATTGTGTATACTTCTTATTTAACTTCTATTGATTAACTCTGTGATAAATATCGAAACGTTGTTTCATGTTTCACTTGTTTTCAATCCTACTGTGCGAAGTCATAAAATACTGTTTATTGGAATAAAGCTGGACTGGTGTACACTATGATAACGCTGTTATCTGCCTAATTCTTCAGTACCGTCATGGCAGCAGGTCACGTGATAGCCAATATGGCGGCGGTCTATTTATCAATTCTGAGATTGTCAATTGTTTTGCTGAATGTCGGTCGGTCTGTCGGTTGCCTGTTTAATTTCCAGTAGATGACCCCTATTGAAATTTGGGTCACAAGGTCAAAGGTCAAGGTCACTGTCACACTTAGAGTGATAATTGTTTCCAATCAATAACTTATGAACAGAGGGACCGATTGGCTCGATACTTCCCATGTGGATTGGCGTTGGACAGCAGATGGCCTCTATTGAAATTGGGGTCACAAGGTCAAAGGTCAAGGACACTGTCACTCTAAGTGTGAAAAACGTTTCCAATCAATAACTTGTAAACTGATATACCAATTGGCTTGATACTTCCCATGTGCATTGGCCTTGGAAAGTAGATGGACCCTATTAAAATTGGGGTCACAAGGTCAAGGTCACTGTCACAATAAGTGTGAAATTGTTTCGGATCAATAACTTTTCAAGGAATTGACCAATTGGCTTGATACTTCACATGTGCATTGGCATTGGACAGTAGATGACCCCCTATTGAAATTGGGGTTTCTAGTTCAAAGGTCAAGGTCACTGTGACATTAAGTGTTAAATTGGTTTCTGTTTGATATGTCATTAAAGGATTGAGTGATGAGCCTCATACTTTGCAGATGAATTGACATTGAACAGTAGATAATCCTTATTGAAATTTTAAGATAAACAAATCCTGTGTCAAGGCCCTGTTGGGTGGGGGGAGGCATCTGTCTCCGACCGCAGAGCTCTTGTTTATATTTGCTCTTAAATGTTTTCAGGCTGTTAACAGATCTGCAAGGAACATTCAGATTACTGACACTCCAGGCTTCTTTGATACAAAAATGAGCAATGAACATATTCAAAGACAGTTGTTAGCAGCCATTGTTGCAACATGTCCAGGCTTCAATGCAATTCTGTTTGTCGTATTTGCATCCACAATTACTGAAGAACTACAAGCAACTGTTGATCTGATGCTGGCAAGTTTTGGTGAAGACTCAAGTGACTTTGCATTTCTTTTACTGACAGGTATTGCAAATGAAAAAGCTAAAGTAGAATACCTTGCAGATGCATTGTCTGAAGCAAATTCCAAATTGTTGCAGTTGGTTAACCATTGTAAACGCAAGGTTTTATTCATTGACAACACAGCAGATCAAGGCAGTTTGGCGAAAATGTCAGAAGATATTATTGAAGCTATTGGCAATAATGCAAAAGATAATTACTTTAGTAATGACTGCTTTAAACTGGTAGCCAAAGAATTAAGGAGGCTAAATGGAGGAGAGAATTCAACGGAAAGTTTCCAGGATGTAAAAACCAAGGTGAAAGTTTTGGGAGAAAATAGGCTCATGGAAGCTCTGTACTCAGTTGTGCAGGGTTTAGCTTGCTTTGGGAGAGCATTCTTGTATGTGTCTTCAGCAGCTTATGAACAGTATATGAAATTGGGCGGGATAAAGGAAGTGCATGCATTAATGAAGAATTAAAATTAAAAATGATGCATAGGAAGAAAACCAGCTAAACCTAGATATCTTTAATTGTTATTATTTATGAATATCTTTTATTTGTTTTTATTGCAGAAACTTCATTTTTTCAATTGACATGTTTGTAAGTATTTTCAATTTAATGCTTAGCTTGTCGATCAGCTTAGATGTATTTTATGAGGCCAAAAAGTGTGTGTGGTAGTTTTTTCAACAAACATCTCCAAAAACAAAGTGAAATTGTAAAAGGTTTGGCTTGATTTTTAAGACATGTGTTTATGTGTCTTCAACATCATATTGAGCTTATATGAAATAGAGAGAAAAAAATGGAGTTGCTGATTTAAATTTTATAAAAAAAGTTAAAAAAATAAAAAATCAAGTGACTCCAAACTGAGCCTTGCTTTGGTAAATTACATTATTTGATATCGCTAAAAAAAGTCACATTTAAGAGTAATTTGTTACCTTCATTTAGTGATTTGCTCTTTTGTTTTTATGCTCCTTGAAACAAAATGTGTGGAGAACATAGTCACAGCTCGATTATTTGTCTGCCCTGCTGTCCGTCCAGACTTTTGTCCGACTTTATTGTCGGCATTGTTGCTCAGCAACTGAAGTGAAATTCAAGAAATATATTGTTGGAAGCTTCCTTACTAAGAGGATGTATGCATACAAATGGGATGTTCTTCTTCAAAGATTATTGTCTAACTTAATGGAGTTGACATTTTTATGTCCCCCAGTCTATACTGGGGAGACATATTGTTTTTGCCCTGTCTGTTGGTTTGTTGCTTTGTTGGTTTGCACAAACTTTAACATTTGGCCATAACTTTTGCAATATTGAAGATAGCAACTTGATATTTGGCATGCATGTGTATTTTATGGATCTGCACATTTTGAGTGTAAAAGGTCAAGGTAAAGGTCATCCTTCAAGGTCAAAGGTCAAATATATGGGTCAAATTCGCTCAAAAGGGGGCATAGTGTTTCCCAAACACATCACTTGTTTAAATTATACTTCTGGAGTAGATAGAATCTTTTGGTCGCATGGTTTATAAACAATACTTGATTAGCAAACTGGACAGCTGGATTAAAGTTATTGTTGCAGTAAAGCTAGAAATTAAACAGTATGTTTTAGGACAGAGAACTGTCTCAAATTAGATCACCAAGTCAAGTCTTCAAAGATAGGTGTTTGTGAAATCAGATGAGTGCTGAAGTGCCATAATGACCCTCTTGTTTGTTTAAATGCTGAACACTTTCATATGTCCAGAATGGAATGTTATCTGTGCATGTGAAAGCTGAACACTTGAGAAAATAGTTACTGTAAAGTTTGTGAAAAAAGAGGCTCAGTCAGGTTTCTTATATGCATGAAAATTGTTCATTCAGGTTATGCCCCTCCGAGGCTGAAATTGGCCTCATTTTGGAGGTCATGTGTTATATATGAACTAGATTTTTGTGTGGAAAAGTCACCTTTTTGGAAATTGCCTGAAATATGTATAGAGCTCCCTATATACTGCTCAATTTATGCCCTTGGAGTAAGAGACCTATAATCCTGGTGGAATTCAAGTTTGGCTACAAAATCTCTGGTGATTGTTGCAGGGTTGTATATAAGCTGAACAAAAATTAAGGGGTTGAATATGCAACAGCATGTACAATAAATAACACTGTTAATAACTTTGCTGAAACTTGATTTTATGTTTGTGCAGATATGTGATATGTTTGTATATAGTAATATTTTGTATTAATTATTACATGAGATTTGTCTTTATTTCTTAATTTATAATTTTGGATTTTAGTAACTTGTTAATACAAATTTACCAGTTGTATTTTTACCAATTAATGTTGTAAGTGTATTATTGTTTATACTGAATGCATCTCTATTTTGTGTTGCTTTTTATGTACACACAGGTTTTTAATGTTTTGTTTTTAATGTTTTTTAATGTTTTGTTTAAACACTGTTCATGTATAATGACTTCTTTGCTCATAAACTCAAAATAAAAATAACAATAATAATGTTAAAGAAAAACGAGACATAAGGCCACTAATTGTTATGAAACAAATGTACACAAATCAGTTTGGTTGTTATATTTAATATGCTTATTTTTTCAGCTTATCTTATTAAGATCACTTTTGACCTAGATTTATTGAGATAATTACTCAGCAAGATAATTCAATGCTCGTTACATAAAAAAAATGTTCTCATTTTATATTTGCAAACTTATACAATTGTTTAAAGTCCACCAATAAGTATTGCATACATTTGGGGATTAAAATTTACATAATAATTTATATAAGGAGTTAAAACAAGTTATGAAAACATTTTCAAAAAACTATTTGATTCAAGATGATAATGAACACTTTTTCTTGTTGTTGAACAGAATGTTGTATTAATTCATGTTATGAACAAACTATTTTATTTTGCCCTACATACACGCTATAAAACTTGCAATGTTCAGCTCTAAATTATCTTGGCAGATGTCAATCAAAGCGCTGAAGGCACTGAATGTGTCCAATGATGTATAATCTTAGACGAAACTCAGTTTTCAAGAGTGTGTCTTAAAGCACAGGTCAAGATGTGTTGTTTTTTTCAAATCATTGATACAGCTAATCAGTGTGCACAGGCTTATCTTATTTGACATGCATTAAGCCCAGTTTTCCATGAAAGCAGCCAATATGTACAGATTTCAATGATAAACACTAGACTGGCCAACGTTGTCTTACAAGCTGTTAAATACTATTGAATACATACACACTATTTAGTGTACAGTGGGAACTATAAACAGGCACATGCAGTGGTTAGAGCAGACCTTTTAGCATTCGTCGTCTGCATAATTTTACTGCAGTTATCCACACAGGCAGTCACACGTTACGGGTTCCTAGTGTAGTTAAGCCAATACTGGTTGCAAAATTACCTTTACATTATTTGTGAGCTAACCCTCACAAATAAAAATGCCTGTTGAGCTTGCATTCATGCTTCCTTTGAAAGTGTCAGACAGGTGGTCTCCATTCAATAACTTAAGTTTTCATAGACCAATCTTGATGAGACTTAGGATGTAGCATAATTGCTTGAAGACCTAGTATTTGGGTCATGTTGGGGAAAGATCAATGTCACTGTTGCAAAAAATATTAAGATTGCATACACTCAATAATTCCAGATTGGATAGAGGGTTAGCTCTTGAATGGAGTGTTTACATGCAAGCCTAGGTTGGAATTGCATTTTGACTAGACAGGGCAAGGTCACTGTTACTTCAAATAGAATATATATAGAGAAAAACCGTTTCTGCTCAATATTTTGAGTTTTTATGTGGGTATTGTTCTAAAGTTTTGTATGACGGTGGTACCTTTCATGCAGACCTAGCTTTGGATTGTATTTGGAACCAGTTTGATCAAGCCCAAGGTCACTATTATTTAAAATAGCAACAACTGTTTTTAACCAGGTTTTCAACAAACGTGAACATTCTTAAAATAAGATGTGAGGTATTGCAGTAATGTGAGGTCAAACAAATGGTTTGGATATAACAAGCTTGTATGGGGACCTTACTTGAGACTGTATCTAGGGCACGATTGGTTAAGGTCAGAGTCAATGTAGCTAAAAAAACAACAGTTTTCACTCAATAACTTTGATTGGATGGAGATAATTTACTGTAATTTTGTGTATTATATAGGTAGTTTACTTCTTGTTTGGAATTGCATGTGTAGCAAGTGTGGCCAAGGTCAAGGTAACTGTTACTAAAATAAGAAAAACAGCAAAAAGGTTAATTCAATAAATAACCTTAGTTTGAATTGACCAATCTTGATGAAGCTTTGTATATATCAAGCTTGGATGGACAACTAGCTAAGGATTGTTCATGGGGCACATCTGGTAAAGGTCAAGGTCACTGCAACAAAAATAGAGAAAAATTACGTCTTTATGAAAACTTTAATATGGATGACATTTTTTGTGTTAGTAGCTATCATTCAGTATACCTGGCCATGGATTTATTTTGGACCAGTCTGGTTATTAGCTCGGCTGTTTTCGAAGAAAACCAGAGGTATTGTCATAGCCAGCTCGTCCTTTCGCGTCGTCTTCCGAAAACTTTAACATTGGCCATAACTTTTGTAATATTGAAGATAGCAACTTGATATTTGTGTATGTCATCAGTGGGGAAAGGTCAAGGTCAAAGGTCATTTTTTTATGCCCCCCAGTCTATACTGGGGGACATATTGTTTTTGCCCTGTCTGTTTGTTTGTTGGTTTGTTTGCACAAACTTTAACATTGGCCATAACTTTTGCAATATTGAAGATAGCAACTTGATATTTGGCATACATGTGTATCTCGTGGAGCTGCACATTTTGAGTGGTGAAAGGTCAAGGTCATCCTTCAAGGTCAAAGGTCAAATATATGGGTCAAAATCGCTCAAAAGGGGACA
>VMBQ01002375.1:31884-61919 GCA_007657795.1 Dreissena rostriformis
GGTTCTGGTCAGATGATTTTTCACAGAGTTATGGCCCTTTGAAATTTTCCATTAACTGTACATATAGTGCAATTCTTGTCCGGGCTATTTCTCAGCAACTAATGACCGGAATTCAATGAAACTTTATGGGAAGCTTCACTACCAAGAGGAGATGTGCATATTATCAGCGGGTTCTGGTCGGATGATTTTTCACAGAGTTATGGCCCTTTGAAATTTTCCATTAACTGTACATATAGTGCAATTCTTGTCCGGGCTATTTCTCAGCAACTAATGACCGGAATTCAATGAAACTTATGGGAAGCTTCACTACCAACTGGAGATGTGCATTTTATCAGCCAGTTATGGTCGGATGATTTTTCACAGAGTTACTGCCCTTTGAAATTTTCCATTGTTCATATAGTGCAATTCTTGTCCGAGCTATTTCTCAGCAACTTATTACGGGAATTCAATGATACTTTATGGGAAGCTTCACTACTTTTGTATTGTTAGTGAGTTAAAATAAATATAGTTATGTTTTGTTGTTATTGTTGTCATTGTTTTCTTTTGACCAATTCATTTACAAGTATGTTTCCATGAATTACTTGTATTAAGGTTTCTTGTTGTTATTCATGGAACATATATGAATGTCTGAAATTATGTCAAATAAATTTTGTGTCAGTTTTCTTAGGATGTCCATAGACTTTAGAGTCAAAGTTGTTTTCTTATTGGCAATCGTACAATTTGGGGCCTGCTTATTATTATTACATAAGTGATCATTTGCATATATATCATGTATCTGATTGATGTTTATGTAACATTTTTGCTCTACTACATGCAAATGTTGTACAATGTTTTAGCATGCTATTGTTAAGCATTGTTTTCCACTCGATAATATGCTCACATGTTATGCACACACCATTGTCTTGCATGGATTGTAATTTATATGTGTCAGGGGCCGGAGGCTTATATCACAAATAAACAGATCTAGAACTAGAATTTGGCCATCATGCATTATTGTAGGCAAACTGACTTCTCAATATTAATTCATATGCCGTTTGTCTTTTTTAAAAACATTTCTTGTTAATTAGTTGGTTTGTGTTGATGTATTGTATTTTGTATGTTCTGTATAAATTATTAATGATGACTTTTTAAGGTTAAACTCTATATACATAGTTGTTATCTTCATTTATTCAAATGAGACTTGTTATATTGTAAAGGAACAGTGATGGTTAAAAAGCTAAACAGGGTACTGCATGAAATTGAGTATGGGGAAAGTTTAAATAATGCTTGACTAAAAATGATTTGCTGAATTTTATTCCAATACATAATTAAATGTTAACTACACTTTAAGGCTCTGTAATAGTATCTTTATGCCTATATGACATTTGGGGGAAGGGATGGAGGGGGGGGNGGGGGAATACAAAGTAATAGGTTGGAGCACCTTGTTGTTTTTTTTCTGAATCTTTTTCTTCATTGTGTTGCATGTCACATCACAGTTATCTTTAGTTTTTTAGCCTTAAAAAGCAATCGTAACAATAGAACATTAAACATTGATTTGACCATGTATGAGATTGCAGTGCTTCTTGAATGAATTTCTACTATTTTTTAAACATCTTTTATGCCTCTCACTGCTTTGAGGAAAGCATATTGAATGTTAAAACAATTGTTTGTTGCATGGTACCTAAAGGCTTGGTAATTAATAAAAGGATGGCCTTTTAGTCCTTTTTACAATTAACTGAAAGAAAAGAGTTGTGATGATATTTTAAAAATATTAATTTTGACTGTGTGTTCTTTCTTTTATGTGATTTACTTTATCATTAAAAGGTATAAAAGGGTTCAATAACATATTTGTTATTATTTTTCCCAAAGTCAACACATTCCAGGTGGTACAATATATTAACTTCCTATAATCTGATGATGAATCATTTATGAAAATAAAATCAAGTTATGTTATTGAATTATACATGGTGCAATGGTATGACACTTGCGATATATTGAAAAGCAATTAATAGTAAAATAAAAATAAAACGTGTTTTTTGTTAGGATACAGATGGAGACATTGTTTTTTTAAATGCACAAAATTAAAACTGCAGCATTTCAGATTTGCCAATCTAAACTCCCTGCATGCTCTGAACAAGTCAAATTGGTGCGGAACCACTTTAGAGCACGTAATCATATTACGTAGGTGGTCATTCGAAGATTTGAGTGAAAGTCAAAGATTTTAAATATAATGTGTAGTTTCATGTTAAATTAGGATTTGTTTGCTATGAGAAATAAATTTGAATAAACTTTAAAGCTCGTACATTGAATTTTGTCGCAAAACCAATCAGCGTCGTGGTGCAAAGTCTATTTGATGAGAAGTTTTTGTAAAGCATTCAAAAAGATTAATTGTTTTTAAACCCTTAGTTAACCTTTCTTTTATGTCTCACAAAATTTCTCAATTTATTGTCTGCGCAAAAAAAATGGATGAGGACACAGGCAACTCATAGAAGAATTAATAGGCGTTGCAAACATATCTCACAGACCATTGGCTTTGCACTATCACCAGATTCATTTGCTATCACTGTTTTTTCAAAGCGTGTAATTTAAGTGGAAATACACATACTTTTAAGTGATAGCGTAAAGTGCATTTTGGTGCATTTTACCAAAATTGTTTTTTTTTTTTATTTATCACATGTTATAATTTATAGTATAATTTGTTGATGTAATGCTCTTAATGTTGACTATCTGAAGTGATATTTTTAGGGAAATTGGAATACAATGGACTAATTATAAGCTTTACTGTGATAAAATTCACATTGCTATAAAGTGTACATATTCAATTATGTGTTTGCGAGTTATTATATTGATTAAACTGTTTTAATTTAAATTGATAACACTGATTTAAACTAAAAACTGTTGGTGTTCATTTACCTACAAAAAAGCTGTTGTTTTGACCTGAGTTAGTGAAATCCATACTCGCACAGTCGGTAACATCCGGTTTCTGTTTCATGGGTCATCAATCGCAAAACTGTCTGGTATCGTTGTGCAAATAATGAACACAACAGAACCTATATGTATGTTCAGGATTCATTTTATATCAATAAGATATTGTGTGATTTTGTAATGTTTAAGGGTGAAACAGATGAACCTTTTGCAAAGCTATTTCACCGATTGACCATGCAAATAAAATATATGAACACATTAAGGTCTGCTTTTAATAGTCAATTGTATGCCATGCATTTATGTCTTCAAGAGAGAATGCACGATTTTGTCAAATATTTATGATTTTATATTAAATGTGTAAACAACTTATAATACATATATTTCAATATAAATTAAAACAAAAGTTAAGAAGATCATGTGTCGAAAAAATGCGGAATAAGCCAGATATTTTTACATCTGAAATCGAAAATGTCTGTACAGTCGAATTCGCCAGCATGTATATCATGCATGAACGATGTGAATCTAAATTTAGTTTTAGTGCAGATTCGTTCATACGACACAAAAACACAATTTTGTTTCCTAACAAATACGAGTATATTACAATGTCGGCATCGGCTTTAACCAGCGCTAACTTGTCTTTGCTGCATTTTATGAAATTCGTCTTCAATGTAAACAAGAAATATCTTTAAAAAAGATATACGGCGTTGATTGTGGTTGGAGTTGGTGAAAGGTAAAGAGTTTAATAAATGAAATCAAAGATAGCATGTGTCTTTTTCTGTGCAGTTCTTAGCTGCATTTCACGAAGTACGGGATGCTACGCCTAGTTTTCGCGGTTTATTTTACATTATTACATATTGCTGATCATATATCTAATCTATAGATACAAAAAAAGAAGAATAGAAGTGAAATTTTAACATGTCAGTCAACCGGCCACACGCGAAGTATCCGTACATATTTTAAATATTTATTCGCGCGTTCTTCGGACAAACCTGTTTAGTGGTTTGTCGGGCATTGCTATTTGATTCGATTATTAACAGTATCGGGAATCATCTCGCTCGTGCTCAATACATTGGTCAATATAGTGGAATAATTCTTGTTAAATAACTCAAAAATAATATTTATCATGGTTTTGTTGTAAACACCTTAAGACTCTATTATTNGGGACAGCGGGTTAACCAGAGTAGAAGACGGACGGGGCGGACCTGGAGAAATCCAGGACATCGAGGGGGTGGCCTTAATGAGGGGACCCGGGGCGGCGGTACTCAGTGTGCTCAACGCACTGGGGAAACCGTCTCGGGCATGAAGACGACAGCCGGTGACGACTAGAGTGGCCATAAAGGCAGAGCGGTCAGCTTGCACTCCCTTGGCGGAGGCGTTCAGACAGGATTGTCTTGAAATTGTCTAATTTTTTATTTTTTTACCAGTGCACATTAAGGTCTCATTGGCCACCGTGCACTGGTCTATTTGGATCTAAATTATATCTTTGGCGAAAACCCGGGAAGCCGGGGTAAATTTGACCTACTTTGGCTCAAAATTAATCTTTTTCCCCTGAAAGGTCACAGGGGCAGATGTATACATGGAGCAGTCGTGAAGACGCTGGAGAACCTGTAAATAAATCTCATATTTAAAAAAAGATCGCCGTGGCGTAGTGGATATGGTGTCCGCCTAACGATCGGGAGGTCATGGGTTCGAACCCCACTGAGAGCGTTCCTTTGATCTCCCAAGTACTGGTTCTAGTCCCTGGAAACGGACTTGAGAGCATTTATATAAGCGTACGGCTTTCGATGCAATCGAGCTAAAATAAATAGGTTTAAACTAAAGTTAATAAATGGGTCTATTTAGGCACATTCAATTTCACTTAGTGTTGTGACATAAATACCTTCCAGTGATGTCATGTATCCCATGTGAAGCCATGATGACGACGTTCCGTTTATTTCACAACTGACAATGGCGTCCAACCTTTTCATCTAGCAGAGGACAGATCTCAGCAACAAATAATTGGTAAGACCAACAATGAAGGCCTTTATGCCAACTTTACATACATGTAGGAAGTGACGTGAGCTTTGACTAAAATATAATGGAGGTCGTGGTGTCGCTGCGGTCATGCAGATGCTTCATAGACAACCTGCTCTAGAACCAACGTTGTTTTCAGGTACTTTTAAATTATGTGTTACAATTAAGAAAACAATTAAGATGTTACGCTGGGGTTTAATTCAGGTTCAGGTCCCATGTGTAGGAATAAAACTACACAAAGTGTTGGTATGCTAGTCAATTTAGCGGTAAATAGCATCAAACCTAAAACTAATTGCAAACGAAATGTTTTTTGCATTTTGATTAAGGATAAAACATGTATCCAAATAACCACACGAAAAAAAGTTGCAGTCTGAAATGTGGTAAATGTATCAGCTGCTGGTAAGTCAATCACTGATGCAATTCTCTCATCATCTCTTTCAGCACATTTTTCCTTTATTTTATTTTGAAAGTCTTTAGTGCAAACAGCATAAACATCAATGCTTCTTTTTATGTCTCCGAGTCTATACTGGGGGACATATTGTTTTTGCCATGTCTGTCTTTCACCACTCAAAATGTGCAGCTTCATGAGATACACATGCATGCCAAATATCAAGTTGCTATCTTCAATATTGCAAAAGTTATGGCCGATGTTAAAGTTTGTGCAAACAAACCAACAGACAAACAAATCAACAAACAGACAGGGCAAAAACAATATGTCCCCCAGTATAGACTGGGGGACATACAAATGGGTTTATATCATATTTGCTCTTTGTTATGCAATCAATATCGGCGAAAAGGGTAAATGTCATTGGACGTTTATTTTCGATTTAAGAGCAAATAAGGTTGATAAAGCATGAACTAAAGTGTTTTATCAATGTAAAATCTGCAAATATTACTTACTTGTCCGTTTTTCTGACATCTTTCCGAGAAATTGTCAAAATAATGTATCGCAGGATTCGCCCACATCTTTAGTTTACATGTGTGGCGCGTGAAAACTGTGTAGGAGGTTTAAGAGTACTCTCTACGGTGTAAAATAAAAGCTATAAATTGTTGGATAGTTTTTACCCGATATTCACCTAATATAATCGCTAATATTTCATTTAGCCCAACGTTCTCAAGTTGCATCTTTTTCATAGTGCATAATACATAGGTAAGCTATTGTTAGAGGTTAATATTAATTCTTTTGCAATTAGTTCGAGGTATAGTTGTAGATTGACTTGCCTATTGTCCTAGCGGTTTAATCTTCCTATATCAGAATGACAGAACCTTGTTTATCAGCTGATAAATCCAAAATAATTTCTAAATTGATGGGAAAAATATGTTTGCAGTTATAATATAAGATAAGATAATCTTTTATTATAGTGACATTGGTTTACGTGCAGGGTATTTACAGACATATATACATTGCATAAAAGAACACCCGGCCTAATAGGCCTATAAGTCACATAACAACAGTGTAAAATATAACGTGATCATTATTATACAAATGGGCAATACAATATTTGAGCAACACACTGAGTTCAATGAATAAATTAGCATCTTCTATATAATATATTTATAAGAACATAACAAGAGATCAATAATAATAAATCTTATGCGGACCGAACTTGTTTGTGAATAAATAACAGCTTATGATACACGTTCTTTTGATTTCGCACAAAACCACAAAACTATTGCGGTACACCGGGACACGACCTTCAGTTGATAGGGTCGATCCCTACCTACACGTCTACTCGTGTCCGGCGGCCTTAAAAAGCTCTGCGATTCTGTGCGCCATCAAAAGAACTTATCATACAGAAGTTTCAATAGATCAAACATACATGATATGAACAAGATTATCATAAGTATTACATCACTGAATAGAATATTATCAACATGAGTGTATACACAGGCAAACAATTTAACTTGACATACAACTTTTAAATTTTAACAATTTTGCAAAATAATATATGATTATTAAACATAAATAATATCATGAGGTTTTATTGATTTTAAGATTAAATATAACTACCAGTTTCATAGGACTATTTTAATGGTTAATTAAATAATAATATCAAAATTAAAATACGGTTCACTCAAAGTTCGATCTATTCCATAACGATTGTAGCATCTATCTGATAGTTATCAAGTCAATAAGAAATTTATTTAAGGTTTATCGAAGTTAGATCTTTTTCAAAAAAGAATATTATGAAAATTATAGAGTCAAACATTTAATTCAGGTTATCCAAGTTAGATCAATATAAGAATAATTTCAGTAGTAGGAAAATAATCCAATTAAGAATCCATGAAATATGTAATAAAGTTGATACTTAGAAGTTCATTTACACTTTTATTTTAAAGTTTAAACTGGCACTAACAGCATACAACATATATTTTTACTTATATAGCATACTGCTCCTGATATAAAAAGCATTAACAACAAATTTCGCACACTTTCTAGGGTGACATTTAACCAAGAGAACTAGTTTAGCTTTATTTGATTGACATGTAGTATATCTTCATAGTTCAAAATACTCCCAAATATAACTGATCTTGTGTTCTCATAAAGAGCACATTCAAGAAAAAAATGAGTTTCATCTTCGACAAGTCCACTATGACACAACCTACATCGTCTTTGCTCGGGGGCTTCTTCCACATACCTTCCGGTCATTTCTTTTTAAGTTCAGTGTAAGATATTCTTCACAGACAAATTCAGTTTTGAAGGTTCTATGATGTTCTTAACTTTGGAACACGTTCATAGTCTCTAGACCAAATTATTGAATAAAACTGAGTCATGCTTTCTTTAGCTAAATCCATTGGAATGGGACGTTTACGGTTATAATAATCCGTAAGGTTAAGTCTAGACATGGCCGTTTTAAAATCACTGCACCAGTTAGTGTTATTTGATGAACTGTAATCCCTATCAAATGCTCGTTCGGTTAATCTATTTTCGTCAAGTTTTACAAGTCTATTCCAAAACTTATATTTAAATTGTTGTGCAAAGAATTCCGGCTTGATTTGCGTTGGAAATTGATGAAAAAACAATAATGCATCTGTATAGAAATATAAATCAGTGTAATGCTGAAATACTGAACATGTAAAGGCACATACATCTCTTGAGTCTTACATAAGCTAATTTCCATGATTGTCTAGCGTTGATAACACATTATATCAAATTGAATTGAATGGTGTCCGAACTTCTGCAATCTGAACGCCAAATGAAATCGAGTTTTATACAAACATGGTCTTTGTAAAGATGTATATTAACAATACAGTAAACACTGCCAATACAATAAAAAAGTAATAAACCAAAAACAACCCACATTCTAAATAGTAATGCCTGCAATAAATAGACCTTAATTTGAAACGGTCAAGCAAAGACAAATTAAACAGTTCCAATCAAAGGTGTGATTTACCAATATCTATGACTCGTATATGCTGTTTAATTGAATTGATTGCCATTCACATTTTATAGAGAAAGTATGTGAATTATACCCTTTAAAAGTTATCTTTCGTTGTTTAAACCAGTAACGTGACATGGTTTTGTTGGTCTGTTTCACTCATCGGAAGCAAATGTCCATCCTTTGTTTAAGTCGCTGTAAACCAATGTCGGTGGTCTGTTTCAGTCCCCTTAACCAAGCTTTTCTGTGTATTTCAGTTCCTGGAAAACAAGGTTTGTTCGTCTGTTATAGTCATTGGAGACCAATGTCTAGTGCAGTATTCAGAACCGTTTTTTCTAGTCGTTGTAAACCAGTTCGTCATTCACTGTGCAATTGTATAATAACGTACCACTAATGATCCCCATGCAAAGATGGCGTTTGGTGTGTTACAGGCGTCTCATTGCCTTAAAAGTCAAGGTCACACTTCGAAGAGATTAAAGGTTAAAATTTAGCCGTACACGAAATTTTAGGGACAGCGACTTTGTCATCAATCACGAATATTGACACTACTTAATTATTACATATGACCCCAATGAGGAGACAGGTAGTGTCGTGTGTAACACTTGTTTCCTTCAAGACGTATTCAAAAAGAAATGTTTATAATGCTTATTATTCCTTTTCTTCAAACTCGTGTTCAATTTCGCATATTGATTCTTGACATACAACGAGAACGTCACCCCCCACGCTGACTTCATGGAGACCAATACTCTGATTCAAAATTATTACTACTGGCTCCAATATAATCTTATATTTCGATCCGGCTAAAATAAAATGCAATTCGTTCCTACTTAAATCGCCAACAGATGCTCGTTAGGTTGATCAGCTTAACTTGTTTTTGTTAACATTTTTACGATTCTCCATTTTAATTAGAATAAAATATGCAATTACATGCAGAAATTCTTTATTTGTTTTTTTAATTAAAGATGGTTAATTGAAAAATAATATAGCGAATACGATCGCATGTAGAAAAAAATTACCGCAAACTTAATATTTATATTTGTGAATACGATCGAAATTAGCGAAAATGATAGAAAACTCAACATAAAATACAAAAAAAGTTAAGGGTTGGTCTTGTTAGAGGGAACAAACAACTTTTTATTTTACACCTAATAAAAATGTCACGTTTTGTATTTTCTTCCTGCATGGCAGGTCTAGTGATTACCGTTAAACAAATTTGCTTACTTTGCTGTATATGCTGCACAATATTTGTTTCATAAAACAATGAAAATCTTAAACCCACGCATACAATACTGCCATAATTACTAAACGCAACGAGTCAGATGTGTCGACTAACGGAGCATAATTTGATTTCATTATATAAATGTCGTCGAAGAGGGCATATCCTTTTTGTCGTGCTTCTCACAAATACACAAGAACTCATGAAGTTAATGCCGCCGCCGATTTCGCCAAAGTTCACGTATAGAAAAAATATATCGCATGTTGATGCGGTACCAAGACGAATCGGTATGAGAGTTAACATTTATGCAGAAAAACATCTATGTGCATGGGCACCGGAAGACGATACTGCCATGTTGTAAACGCGACTGTACGATGATGAGAACGCGACAACACGACGGCAAGATGGCGTCTAGAGACAACACGACAGTACGTTGACTGTTTTGAGACACAGACATATGTTTTAGTTAGACTCCGATACATTAAACAGAAGCTACCTTCGCACGTGCTTGGCATTTAAAGATTGACCTGTGCATTTGGTTAAATATTGTTTTTAAATGTGAGTGTACATGTATGTCAATCAGTCGAATATGGAGATCAGCAAAGTGCACACGATTACCGGACGCGCAAAGTTACTGGAAACGACTGAAATAGGAAAACGTAGGATTTTTATATTATAACTTCAGATTTACCATAAACGTAAATTAATCAGAACTACGTTCACGTCTAGTCAGAGATTGTACTGCAAGCATGAATTACGACTGATAAGTACGTCTCGTTATTCATTATACAGAGAAAGCATATTTTCCTTTTTGCCAACTATATTTGACTTATTGTAAATGATGGTCTTTCGAGACAAATTGCAAAAAAGTATTATCATAGCAAATACCAGTCTCCAATGTTGACGGTCAATGTAACACTTCTCAGTGCGATTGTCAAATCTGAAAATTAAAATTTTGTCCGGTATAGAACTTCTTTAATTTGGCACAAAATTTCCCAATCTTAGGGCGATATATCATGAGCAAGTTTCATGTCTTTAATCGTAGAAATAATAAATTCATCTGACATCTGACACAGTAAAGTACATGGTAATTGGTTCTCCAAATACATTTAGACATGTAGATAATATCAACTTATTACTATACAACTCGCCTCTAGAACAAGTAAAATCTCAAAAGGTTCTTGGCGTCTATATTGATCAGCATCTTAATTTGAATTATCACATAAATTATGTTTGCAATAGTTGTATACAATTGTATAGACGTATACGAATGTTCTTCTCAAAAGAATCAACAATTTCCTTAATAAGGAGTTGAAAAGCCTTTATTTAAATTTTTTGTTATAACCAATTATTATAAAGAAACACGAAGCCTTATTTTCTGTTTAGGTTTAGTGACACGTATTGTCACTTCCTTAAATTGATTGTGACGCCAAACTTCGTTTCAAATTTCAATACCTAGTTCACGTTGAACAGTCCGTTTTTTATGTATCAATTTAAAACATGAAATTGTGAATAGAACTCATCGAACCTTATATTAAACGAAAAGTGTCTTTAAATTGTAAAACAATACGTCATCAATGAGAAAAATAGTTTAAACAAGCCTTATAACATTTTTTTACGTGAACTGAAAGGTTTAAATATATTGTTTTTGCGTAAAGAAACGTGCATTTCACTCGGGGATTTGGCTGTGTATCGACACATTTATGTGGACATTTGAACGATTATAATGACCTTTCAAACTATCCAGCCTTGACTTTATAAACAAATAAATACGAACCCTTGTCGAGCCGCTTCACGGGTGTGATTTAGAGCCAATGCCTTTAGTTAACGCATCGACTTACGTGCAGCTAAATAAAAGAATTACTAGAATAACCCTCTCAGGTTTTGGACTTCTATTGCGTTAAAGGCCGACCTATATGAGCAGTTTTACAACAACTGTGTTATAATAACCGTTCAAATACCGTCTTCATATTTGTCAAAGCCAACATTCCGAGCGAAATATAACAGTCTTTAAATAGCAACTTGTTGAATTTAGGTGCTTTACATATGTTATGAACACCGTTGATTAACACTTAGGTATACATTTGTCGTGTAACTTCTTACACGACTTTCATTTTATACTACGAGGTTTAGGTTATTTGCGTTATCGACTTATGTCTGTGCAAAAGCCACCTGGATATACGATAGATTTTAGGAAAGACAAACATTGCGGCTTCGAAACTCATGAACGAAAAAGCTTTTAGAACAAATATTTTATATTTCATGACCTTAAAAAAGAACTCGTGCAAAAAACCAGTAAATATACAATAAAAAATATGTGAAGTTTTTTATCATCATATCTATAAAAAAATACATGATATCTCTTTCGGTGAAGTATTGAATGGCCCCACTATCAGAGGAGGGGGCGACAATATGGGTTGGCCCTTATCTATCCGTTCCGTTCGTCCGTCAGATTTGAGTTTCGCGCGTAACTAAAAAAGTATTGCTGCTTGAGTGCTGAAACTTAAGAAACATAATAACCAGCATGTAAACTTGCGCACCTCTTTATTATTTTTTTTTCCAGAGTTATGGCTGCTGTTTAATTGGTTTTTCCTCGATCAAAATATTTTATTTGTAGCGTTATTCGATCTGAACAATGACGCTAACACATAGATAATGTTTCCATTTTATTTTGCTCCATAAATTTAAATTAAAAAACTTTCCAAAGTCCAGATCCAAATCCAATAGTTAATCGACAAGATACAAGCGAACCCCTAAAAGGGGCCTCGCCCAAAACAGCAAGAAATCGTTTAACTACATCCTAGCCTGTGTGCGTGGTATTATTTTACTACCAACAAAGTGACACGTTATATAGCAGTGAAACAGACAGTAATATGTAATATAAGGAAAAGGCAACCTAAGCAATTGATAACATGGGGAAGATGGCTGGGTAAATAAAAACATGATAACTTGTAATAAGGCCGGCCACACCATGACATTTTTATGTTTGTGAATAAATGACCTTCTCCAATGTTAACTGGATTAAGGCTATTACGTCACAATGTTCCTCGTCAGTAGGTGTGTTTGGGCCGAGGAAATACCAGTCCACACCGTGTATACCGTTTTATACTTTTTATAATCATTTACTTTAAAGGGGCCGTCCAACAGATTGGTTAATTGACAAAATTAAAAAAGTTGTTTCATATTCGCAAATTTTCGCGTTTGTTATGATATTTTTGAGGAAATAGTAATACTGACCATTTACAATGCTCTTAAATATCCATTATATGCATCTTTTGACGATTTGAAAACCTCAAAATCATAAAGCGTCGTTCGACGCGACCCGATTGAATAATTTGGAAAGTTCTGTTATTGTCGCTATATTTTGTAAAACTACGAGGATTGCTTATATATGGTATAAAATACGGCTATCGTACATACTTGTCAGGATGGCCGAGCGGTCTAATTGGTTTTTACTCCAGGACCCCGATGGTCACTGGTTCGAGCCCTGATGACGTTTACTTTTTTTTCCCTTTTTAAATTGTATTCTTGTTTTTTAACTACAGATTTTTAGGTCAAATGTTTGAATTTATCAATATAGAGCATTTAATGACATGCTTCAATACATGCCAAAATCTAGTGGACAGTCCCTTGAACATAACAATATAAACAATTTTCTTTTAATTAATTGACAATACAGGTCTTCTAAAGTGTCATATCACATCTACTGGAAACAAGGCTTGTCACCATAGGATGACATATGCCCCCTTTTTACACATTTTTTCTAAACCTAAACGCAAAGTGTGACGGTATTTCAGAAAGACAGGTGGACAGACAGACAGACGGACCGTGCGATCACTATATGCCCACCTTCGGGGGCATAACAATGTAATAACAGTTCCCATTCTTTACTCGTACGCAAATCATTAACATATTCAATTGCATTTAGTACATGGCAGTGAAATGACAGGTACGATTTTGCTGCTTTAAGATTGAGTCTAATTTTGTTTGTTTTACAATTATAAATAAACATTATCAATATAAGTAATAAATATAAAGGTCCATTTGTATAAGCTACCCAATTATAAAAGAAAGCAGATTATGAAGGTTCGAAAAAAAAAAAATACATCCAGAAAGCAATTATGTTATTTACTGATTGACACGTTTACATTTTCAAAAAGTATGTGGAATAGTTTAACATAAAGTTTCACAAAAGGTTCAGTTAATTGTTATGGCATATCCATGTTAAACTAAGCAGGAGTTTTTACCTATGATTCTAAGTACAATTCTATTTTGAAACCACTGTAAATTGTTATCCCGTGTAATACGCAAAAGGAAATCAAAAATATATCGCCATTCTTTTGTTTCAATATTATAAAACATGTTCGACCATTTATCTATACACACTGGCGAAGACTCGTTTTTGGTAATTATATAATACAAAGGTTTTGTACCCTTTAAGCTTACTAAGATGGACCGTAGGCTAGTAAGGGATAAAAGGCTTCATAAAGCTAGTGTCATTAAAGCTTCTGATTATCATGTACCTTGTCACTGCGTCAATAATACCTAGGAAAAATAAGTGGTTTGGATGGAAGTTATATACCTTGCAAAACTCATTATAACTGCAAGAGGTAAAAGTTCAGTATTCTGCATTAAGTCCCCAACAAAAGGAATGCCTTTTTCGAACCATGATTTAAAAAAAGGAATACACTTTTCTTTTTTTATTCTAATGTATCTTTCCAAAATTCATTTTGTATTATATTAATTAAGTTTTCATGATAGTGGCTTCCACAGTTGTATAATTTATGAAAAACAATCATTGTATTAACAATATTTATCCATTTTTATTTCCAACTGACAATTCTACAGATCCATGAGCACCTCAGAGAACTAACAAAGAAAACAGATCGATCGATAATCTTTTAACATTTTAATATTAAATTAAATTAAATTTAAATATTATTGTATTCCAATAATTTTGCTAATTAGTGGTTTACCATTCCACACACACAATTAAAAATCGTTCATTAATCTCTGCTAACAAATTATGTGGTGGATTAGGCAAGGAAACGAAGAGATGGTTTCACATTGGTAATGCTAAAGTTTTAATTACTCGATATCTTCATATCTGTGTTAAAATCGTTCTAGACCATTTTTAAACATGACTTTTATTTTGATTATTTTGTCAACATAATTTCTATATTCTATGTTCTATATTTTTTTTAAACTTATGTGAAATTTTAAGCCAGTCATGTCAAAAGTTTGTTGGTTCCAATTTAATTTCCATCTTGTTTTAATGCTTTCGGAGCTAAATGTATTTTTACCTATCCAGACTACTTTCATTTTATCAAAATTAATGTTTAACCCTGCGTAGTGTGTGAAGTTTGACAATACATCTAGTGTTTCATTTGAACTGTTTGTATAACGACATTTTTTGAACTTGCGTCGGGCGCACCTCAACAGGCTTTGTTTCTTGATGGCTTGACAAACCTATTAACCACCATGTGAACTTGCGTACCATCATTCAAATTCCTGCACCTTCATATTTTTTATTATGATGACAGATGTTATTGACATAATCAGAGATTTGTCTCTTATTTTTAGCAAAGTATGAAATCAAATTTGATTTGTTAGAGTCATGAAACGCACGAAAGTTTCATGTTCCACGATTTCAACAGTAAAATAATCGACAAAAGATGGAACGCTTGAAAATCCCGTGTACCACGATTTCGACATCGATTTAGACGACAATTTTTGAAACGCTTGGGATTTTCGTGCAGCACGAAATTTTCCTTCGATCGTGTGCTTTTTATATGAGACTTGATCAAATGTGAATGAACGGTGCTATTCGTATCATGACAGGATATGTTTCACAATTGTATTTATTTGTTGTAAGTGTCTATCGTTAATTGGCCAATAACATCAAACAAACGCGTAACGTTCTGATGTTTTTGCGGATTTGGATGTCTTTGACACACGGTACCCGTAGTTCTTCCTGATTGCCTTGAGCTTTTATGAGTATACACGTACAGCTCAACGAACCGGAATATCAGTAGCGGGGAGTTGGATTATTGCAACGAACAGTGTCCGGATGACAACTTACTTATCCGAAATATATTTCGACCTAGATACCAAGTTATAAGGTAATTTATTTATACAAAACCATGATACTATATTGTGTTAGGTCTTCCAGCACCGGCTCGATGTATCACATTTATACACTCCAATACTTGGATTTACTGACTCCCTCATTAATTATTATATTCGTTGTATTGTTCCTTCAACTATTATCTCATAAATTCAATTATTCTCTCTTTTATTTTGTGTGTACATATTCATTTACACACTCGCCAATATGTGTTACTAAGTTAATTGATGCTTTCATCCCTTAAGCATGCATATACCACCTATATCAGATCAGTCAAAACAGAGGAGTTCTCCAATATCTTCCAGATAAATTAAAATGTTCCTTGGACTTTTTTAAATCTGATTAGCTTTACGTAGATAAGCGTGATTAGGTTAAATGACTGCCAATACATGATGGTAACACTGTTTGAAGAGACACAAACTTAAAACACACCTACTTATTGCTTTACCTTTTCTAAGACAGGCAAGGTTTAGGTTTATAATGTATACCGTAAATTAAGAGAAGATAGGTCATACCTAGTCTTATCTATAAGACGTGCACAGAATTTAGAGATACTTTTTATATGGGCTAAATTCTTTGGAACGTCTTTATCGGCCAAGGACCAATTACGTGGTGGAAACCAGAAAGTTTAAATGTTCATCAATTTGCGTAAAATTGCAAAATAACATTACCAACTCATAAAGTTTTAGTTAAGAAGTCCATTTTTACCTCAAATATCGTTGAATTGAAGTTAAAAGGCATAATTTGTTTCAGTTAAACTTCTGCTTAAATCGCAATACAATCACTGACCTCTCGCCATGTTATGAAACATTTAAATATTAACCAATCAGAAGAAGGCATTACGGTGTAATAGGCTGCGTTATCGATTAAAATCTACCTGCGGTACACAGCTGACAAAGCGAGCGGAACTGACAATGTGAATAGTGGTTTGATTTAAATTGCTCAGGCGTGCAAAATTCAAAGTGTCATTACATATTTTTTACGGAACATTATCGAGAAATGAATTATCTACACGGGTATGTAAATATTATCGCAATCCGTTGATATTAACTGTCTGCTACCGGGGCTTGAATGTTGCGCACAAAATACGTGAACAGCAATATAGACAAAGAAGGAAAACTTTCCACCATTGCAGGCCTCGACACTAAGGCACGTCCGAAATGACATTCACTGCCTGTACCTAGTTCCGGGCTAGCCAATGTTCCAGGAACATGCCCGACCGGTCGTGTGTATTCTGGGCGGATTATGTGTTCTATATCAATAAACTGCATTTTAAATAAGCTTTTCAAAGATGTAAAAATCTTAAAACAGTACGATCAGATCACAATTAAATCCCAGAGTGAAGTCGGAGACAACAAACGCTTTTTAATGGATCATATCTCGAAATAGATTTGGAACGTATTTTTATCGAGAAATCACATCATTACCTATTTTTAAACGGAATTCCGCTAGATAGGGTGTATGATTGGTTTCCTTGAAGTGACGTGTTTTCTCGATAAAAAAAAGTTTTAAACTAAAAGCTGGGATCACCCAGGATCATTGGGGATAGATGAAGGTATCAAACTTGACATTAACACAAAGTTACATTAAAATTATTAGTTATTTATCAATTTTAAATAACTTTAATTTGTTTGATCGATTAGAAGTTTTTTGACCATTTTTTTTACGCAATTCAATTAGCAAAACTAATATTATTAAGGTCGATCCCGGCTTTTAGTATAAAACTTGAAGGGAGTTAACCCTGTACAATTGTACAACTACCTTCACACGTTATTTTGCAACATTTAAGATTTACTTACAAAAGAAATACCATGTCTTGTTTACATTGGAACACGACAATTACAGAATACTTTAAAAATCATATAATACTAGTCTTAAGTAGATGAATATTGAATTCATTAGCATTAATGAGGCAAGCTAATAAGAATGATTGAATCATAATTGCGCGTCTCCACGCACAAGAAAATACAAGTGGAATGATAAATGTAAATGTTTTGATAAAACTTGGGTCAGGGCACAGGAAAGATTTGTCAGGGCTAGTAGGTTCTGCATTTACTAGCCCGAAAGGGCTAGTTGAAAAAAAAGTTAATGTTGAGGCCTGCATTGTTTTGGTCTTTCCCCCATTGTATGCTCCAAATATTACCCATATGAAAAGTAGCTTAATATTTGAGAGTGTCAACAAGTTGGACTAGGTCATACCGGGCAGTGGATCCAGCTTGACTTTTGGGTTATTATGTCAAAGGTCAAGGTCAAACTATTTAACATATGCAAACATGACCAATGGATAGAAAATCTTGTCTGATGTTTATAACTTATCTTCATGTCTTAGTTTTTTAATTGTATAAGGTAGGTATTTTATGGTTTTTTTAATGGTATCATTTGAGCAAAAGGTCAGGGTCAAGCTGGACAATAGTTGTTGGAACATTGACATTAACCACATAACCCTTTGCACAGTGGTCATTTTAATATGGTAGGTTGGATTTATTTTGTTTCTAAGTAAACCAGTTTTTGTTTTTAAAACAAAAGGTCACAGGTCAAGGTTAAAACTGACATCATTTTCTTAATCTTGTTTCAATCTACTTGCCATGCTTGTACAATTGATATTTTTGATATTTATAAGCCTTTCAGTTGCTGTTTATCTTTTACCAAAATCTTTTTTTATTTTTATTTTTCAGATGAAAGAACCTTTGCAGACTTCCAAAAGTAGAAAGTGTAAATTGTCAATGTGATTCAAACAACTGTAAAGCTGAAATATGTGCATGAACCGCCAAAATGGCTTCGTATTAAATTCCATGGCAGACTTGAATAAGCAGAATATCACTGCCATAGAATACATCCGGTTGGAAGGTTAGTCACTTACAGATCTATAGGTTGCAAGTTTCTTCTCAGATTGACTTCATTGATATATTTGCATGATATTAAAACTTCTTTTGAGATTGCATATGTGGGTCAGGGGATTGCACATTGGGTACGTAAGGGGAAGGTCAAGGTCACTGTTACAAACTCGGCTCTTTTATTGAGCCCTATTTATAATGTTATTATATTCCTTATAATATTAACATCTCATCTGAGTGAAATAAAGGTATTAATGGGATCTGACTACCTAGCAACCAGGTCATGGGTTCAAGCCCCACTGTGGGAGCTTTCTTTAAATATCCCCCAAATCAAGCACTGGTTCAACCAAGGAAATTGACTCATGAGCGTTTCAATGAGCCTAAGGTTTTTGATGCAATTGAGCTCAAATAAATAGGTTTCAACTAAATAATGGGATTTTACACATATTTATATGAGGCGCGCTCTGAGAAAAGGGAGTTTAATGCATGTTCATAAAGTGTCGTCCTACATCGTAGATTAGCGTTGCAGTCGGCACAGGCTAATCAGTGACGACATTTTCCGCCTAAACAGGATTTTTGCTAAGAAGAGACTTCCTTTACACGAAAAATATCATAGAAGTTGAAAGTGTCGTCCCTGATCTTGGACGACTCTTTATGCACATGCTTTAAACCCCTTTTTCACAGAGGGAGGCTAATATGCATGTATCTATATGATTGAAACAATAATGTAATAAGTGAAGTTTGCTCGAGATGTAAATACAACAACAAGGTCATTTTTTAAAAGAAATTTTTATTCACACATACAGCAAATACAGGGCTATAAAGAATGTGCTAAATCCAGAGCTTGTAGGTTTATTTTTCACAATTGTAAAATATTAGTTTTTTTAGATCCTACTTTTGAATCTTAATATTAAATGAATATATTATACACATTTTTTGTTTATTTTACTACATTGATTCTTTTAGTTTAAGCAGGATTTAAACATATTATTATACATCAAAAGTGAGTTCGTTTTGTTTAAAAAAAAGATAATTATTAGTAAATAATTATTCATTTCCATATTAAGCGTACAATAACAATGTTAATATTGTATACATTGAAAGCATTTTCAAAATCCAAACATGAGAATTATTTTGAACTAGAATTTCATCAACTTGATGAAAATGAGTTTCCAAAAAAGTTATATAATTTCATATTAACATGTAACCTTGTTTTTGTAAATGACTTATCATATTAAACTGAATATATTTTGGAAGAATATCAAAACTAGTTTCAATAAAAATTGATGATCTCAATCTTTCTTCAGTTAGCTTAAACAAAAATGCTCTAACAAGCTGATTAATTCATATGAAAACCAAAAATTGTAAGTGAAAATAGAAGGTATGCTTTAACATCACGAACATTCTTTTGGTTCTAAGAAACTACTGGAAAGCACAGAAAGCAGTTGTAAACACATACAGTTCCATGTAAAAACAATGCTAAGTATAAACAGAAGTTGCTATTCAAAAGATCTTTTTAACAAACAACAGTGATCATGACAGTTTTTCTATTGTATTGCTTTTGCAGGTTTTAGTAAACAATTAATAACAACACACATTGGTTACATTGCAATATCTTTGCCTGTAGTCACCAACCATTTTGTAGTCTTTAGACTAAGAATAAAAGGTAATCTTATGATAATAATTGTTGTTTTTAAGCATGATTTTAAGTTAAGTAAAACTTTGTTTTTTCTTTTACTCATTTGGATATTCTAAATAGAGACGTGCGAAGCATTAGCAACAATGGTAGCTTGTATATTATCTAAGAATGGCTTGGTGCATTTAAAGGGACCTGTTATATTTTGTGACACTTCCTGGATTGCTTTATATATAATGTATAAAATACATGTTGAACAGTATCAGCACGGATGGTTAAATATATCGTAAGACTTTTACTCAAAGGGTCAGTAGTTAAGCCCTGGTTTGAGTAACTTTTTTTTCTTTCTTTAATGTTCTTCTTGTTTTATACTTGAGCTTCTTAGTTCTGATGTTTACATTTATCAATTTAAAGCATTTAATGACACATTTCAAAACTTGCCAAGATCTGTGAACAAGTCCCTTTATACCAAGTGCTCAGATTGTTAACAGTTGTGGGAAGGTCAAAAGAGAATGGATGTGGTGATGCTCATTTTGAATATTACCTGCTGCTACTATAAGCTTGCCAATGCAAACAATGTATTTATTTAGTTGCAAAATAATAAATATATGAACATTCATTTTTTTCCTTGGTAGGAGCATGTAATTAATAAAAATTAAAGTATCCAAACTTTTGCATAGCACCTTAACGTTCATCCTAGATCTTCCCCTACTTACAATATGCAACACCTTTATTTCGAGCTGTAGATGGCTGTTGTGCTTTATGAAATATATATTGTTCATCTGAACTTTACATGGAACGTGTGCTGCTTATACATGGAACAAACATAAACAAATGAATCTTACACACACACACTAACACATTCCTTAAACAAAGATCCCATGGGCTCAAAAGAACAATTTCAAATATTTTAACTGCATGAAGCTTACTTGTTTCATCTACTTACTTAATTGTAACATTTATTGTCAAAGGTTAGCAATTTTTTCTTGACATTTTTCAATAATATTTCATAGATTATTGTCCAAACAAGTTTTATTTGCTAAAGCTATCCACAGCATTATAAGACACAAATAGCCCATGAAATCATTGAAGAGGCATATTAATGGTAGAATACAATCAATTAATGTGAACCGTCACAAAAACGTAAATGTTGTTAACAAAGAATGTGAGGCAACATATTGTTATAATTTGTTTATATAATAAGTTTACAAAACATAGCCACCACCAATACAACAGTTCTTATATATGTTTAAAATTGTCGCAAATTTTTTTTGTTTTGTTTTATAATGTTATTAACTTTGGCATGGAATTCAAAATTGCATAAGGTGGACATTACCTGATGTTGTTTGTTTTTTAATACATAATTAAGTTTTCTTTAGTAAAATAAATGTTCTAAATGTTCACTTTGATATTGATTGTATTTGATGTCAGTTTTTCAGTCAAATACCATCTATATGCCACTTGAATATAACTATATTGTATCATCATAATTATATATAACAGACAACAAACATATTAGGCAAAAGAAGATACACAATAATATATACATATTCAGCAAACAAAGCCTTGTCCCTATAAGCATTAGGCAAGAAGGCCAGGATCAGCCAAGTTCATTCACCTAAGTTAAGCGCTCATCATGGCGGGTTAAAATCTTTTTATAGCTGGTACACTAATTTTCAATGTTAATTGTAGATACAAATCATTATATTATAGTGTACCATTTACATCTTTAGCCACATACAAATGTATTGTTGGAGTGTTCAAATACTTTCAATTTTAATTTCCCACTTATAACAAATTCGGTTCATGAACTAAGTGGATCTGATGGCTTGGCATGAAGCGGTCATATTTAAGTAACTCGTTAAAGCCATCATGGGGATGTGTTGAAAATGCAAAAAAAATATGATTAATTTATACACAACAGCTTTTAATCAAAGCGCTGAGGCACTGAAGTTGTTCGCAATTGCATAACCTTTGATGCAACTCATTTTTATGCCCCCTTTTAAAAAAAGGAGGGTATATTGTTTTTGGCCTGTCTGTCTGTCATTCTGTCCCAAAACTTTAACATAAATTGAAAGGCAGTCCTAAGTCAGTCACAATGGCAGACCTAAATCAATCACAATGGCAGACATAAGTCAATCACAATGGCAGACCTAAGTCAGTCACAATGGCAGACCTAAGTCAATCACAATGGCAGACCTAAATCAATCACAATCGCAGACCTAAGTCAGTCACAATGGCAGACCTAAGTCAATCACAATGGCAGACCTAAATCAGTCACAATGGCAGACCTAAATCAGTCACAATGGCGACCTAAATCAATCACAATGGCAGACCTAAGTCAATCACAATGGCAGACCTAAATCAATCACAATGGCAGACATAAGTCAGTCACAACGGCAGACCTAAGTCTATCACAATGGCACACCTAAATCAGTCACACTTGCAGACCTAAATCAATCACAATGGCAGACCTATGTCAATCACAATGGCAGACCTAAATCAATGACAATGGCAGACCTAAGTCAATCACCATGGCAGACCTAAATCAATCACAATGGCAGACCTTAATCAGTCACAATGGCAGACCTAAATCAATCATAATGGCAGACCTTAATCAATCATAATGGCAGACCTAGGTCAATCACAATGGCAGACCTAAATCAATCACAATGGCAGACCTAAATCAGTTACAATGGCAGACCTAAATCAATCACAATGGCAGACCTAAATCAGTCACAATGGCAGACCTAAATCAATCACAATGGCAGTCCTCAGTTAGACACAATGGCAGACCTAAATCAATCACAATGACAGACCTAAGTCAGTCACAATGGCAGACCTAAATCAATCACAATGGCAGACCTAAGTCAATCACAATGGCAAACATAAGTCAACAGCAATGGCAAACATAAGGTGATCACAATCGCAAACATATGTAAATCACAATGGCAAACATAACATGATAACAATCGCAAACATAAGTCAATCACAATGGCAATCATAAGTCAATCAAAATGGCAGACCTAAGTCAATCACAATGGCAGACCTAAGTCAATCACAATGGAAGAAATAAGCCAATCACAATGGTAGACCTAAGTCAATCACAATGGCTAACATAAGTCAATCACAATGGCAAACATAAGTCTATCACAATGGCAAACAAAAGTCAATAACAATGACAAACATAGATCAATCACAATGGCAAACATAATTCAATTACAATGGCAAACATCAGTCAATCACAATGGCAAACATAAGTCAATCACAATGTCAAACATAAGTCAATCACAATGGTAGACATAAGTCATTCACAATGGCAAACATAAGTCAATCACAATGGCAAACATAAGTCATTCACAATTTCAAACATAAGTCAATCACAATATCAAACATAAGTCAATCACAATGGTAAACATAAATCAATCACAATGGCAAACATAAGTCAATCACAATGGCAAAAATAAGTAAATCATAATTGCAAACATAAGGCAATCAAAATGGCAGACATAAAGCGATCGCAAAAAATCATGATGAGCATGTAGTGCTCAGAAGTGCAAAAAACATAATAAACGTGTGCTTCTAGAAGTGCTTTATACATCTAAAATCCCAAACATTAACCTTTCACTGTTGTAATAAATCATATTTTTATTTATTTATTCTTGATTAATTCTGTGTTAAAAACACCATACAGTTCAATGTAAAAACAACATTTAAGTATTGGTTTTAATGCAAAAGAGGTCAATGTAAAAACAACATTGAAGTACCAATACAAGTTTGCATTTTAATATTCACATTTCAATTTTAACATACAACCCAGGTGCAATTTTCACCTGTCTTCTTTACAATCCAAATAACAGACTCAAATAATTATTCTATGTTTTTACAATACTTCACATGCATTTACAATAATGAGGCAAAACACAAATTTATAACATTGCAGTACACAACATGTCTCTCTTAGACCTACGACTTGGAATAAAGAATAGTCTTAAAGTTGTACTGTTTTAAACATTCTTTGACATAATTGATTCAAATTCGGCATTCACAATCTCAAATTATTTCATTAAGACATGAGAAAAAACTACATAAATGTAGCAAAGATTGTTTGACTTATGCCATATGGTGTATTTTGAAGTATATTTATTCACAACAAATTATTATATGATCTTGAATATTGTTTAAATTACCTTTTAAAATGTTCTTCAGTTTTTTCCTCCAAATACAAACTATAATTATGAATCTAGCCGTATCTAACAAAATACCAAAACAGTATATCAATGTATTATCCTTCTTGACTAATTATACACAAGTCAGGTAGTACAATATATACCAAAACATTCCTATGTAATTGGAAAACAAATTTCCGTCAGTCACTTTATGTATGTCTAAAATGGAGACTGGAGTTATACAATTGACATTTAACATATTTCTGGAGTGTTTGCATGGATGTTCACATGCATAACATATATATGACCCTCAGTGGGTTCAAATGGACATTAACATGACATGAAACATGTTCGTTAATTGGTTATCAAAGTGGGTGGGCAGAGTTTGAAGGTACCCCAAATTACTTGTCAGGAAAATGAAAATAACACAATTTAGTACCATGTGAATCAGCTAAACATGGGTGCTTTTATAAATAGAGTGAATACTGTTATAAAGAAAGATGCATAAATAAATATTCTGAATGATACAATTAGGATGCTTATGTCATAGATACACTTGTCTTTGACATTATGATAAAATAAACAGGCACTTGGTTATTTATAAGATGTTATGGATATGAATGGTTAACCGATGCAATCATGTTGACTTACTTAAATAAAGTTTAGACTGCTATATGTACATTGTATTATTGTACTGTTGATTTGAAATCTTGTCTACAATGTTACGTCCTTATGTAACATTAGTAACATACCTTCCATTGGAGCCACTACACTGACTCGCAAACCCTGAAGTATGAGTCTTAAATCTTAGTCTATTCTTAAATATTTCATAAAATGTCTTTGTGTATATATGCCCCAAATAAATATTATAAAAGAACATGTTCCTGTCCAGCCCAATTGTATTACCTTTGTCATGCAATGTGATTTCAAAATAAATTGGCATAACTAATCATCATGGCAAGCTGCTGTTTCAGGTGCAAAATGCGTGTTTGCTCACTTTTAACTTGTGTCAAATGTTACCGGTACTCAAAAAGTAATGCTGCTAGCGGGCTTCAAACAAATGTGGAATGTAAGGGAATCTTTGTCCTATGGACTTATGTCTGGTTATCAAATAGTTGCTTTGTTTCCTGAATGGTCAGTAAGTCTTGAACATTTATGTAAACGCTTAACATAAAAACAAATTTGTATGGCATAAGAAATACATCTTGCAGGATTGAATGGTTGTGTGACATCGGTTTTAAAGAAAACAGAATTATATTGAGTTTTACTATGCCATGCCTGTTTTATGAACACCCTATACTTTTTGTACATAGACAAGGAATACTAGATTAAAGCCGGCCAATTTGATATTTCTTACAACAATTTGGTTTTGTCAACTGACCAGAATTGATCAGTATTCGTCAGATACATTCTAAAGCTTAACTCTTCCATACTGATTTTCGCAAAAATTGTGCTAAAAAATGCCAAAAGCATCAAAAATACGAAACCTTATCATGTACATAACGGAATCCTCAAGACTATTATTAACCCGTGACGTATGCACACTTTGGGTCACGTGAGCGCTAATTTCACATGATTTCCACTTCCGCGCTTTTCAAAACAAAGAAGAACTACTAAATAACACGGTTTCTCCATGGCAAATGACGGTGTAAACAATGATGCAATGGTCACGTGGTTTTACATGTGACCCGCGCGTGTTTAAATTTAGATCATTTCTGTACATGGACAGAAATTGAAAAGCCCTATCTTTGTACTGAATTTAGGCATTTTTTGACTGATTTTGACCAAATGCTTTGCACATCTGACATAAATACCGTCACATTTTGACTCATAATCACTTTTTTGCGACACATAACAAAAAATGGGAAAATATACTAACATCAACTCGGCCGGCTTTAAACATCCATATTAAAACAATTTTAGATGAATTGAGTTATTGAACAAAAAATGCATTATGGAAAGTTATGTTGACAATTCTGATCACACAGTCAAGTTTGATTAGAAAATATTCATCAATACTTGATCTCGTCACATGATAAAACAACACTGGTGGGTCATTGTACATCTTTGCCCGCTAGTAACATTTCCAGGACTGGTGTTAATCTATGCATTTTACTACTCCATTCACAAAACATGCCACATGTCAAGAATGTATATGGACATAACTGTATATACGTTAATTTCCTTCATAAAGTGTCAAATTATTGATTTTTAGCTTGACTTAAATATTTCACCACTCTAGTAGACTTTGTTAAGGTTTATCTTCAGCAAACAAGTCTACTTAGTCTAGTGAGTTAAACCGGTTTGCTGAAGCTCCTTTATCAGAGGACCAAATAAGAGGCATATCTGTGTAAAATGTGTATCTTGTAAAACACAAAAATGGTCAGTAACAAATGCTTCAATCAATACATGTACCCATATAGCATTCTAGAGGTTAGAGAGAAATGTTAAGGATGATGAGAAAATCAGACAGATGTTTTATTGCACTGTATGAATAAAAGATTTATTAGTGATGAAAACTAGCTGTATTATTGTGTAAATATAGTACAGTACTCCATCGTTTGCCATCGTCTGTGGCAAACGATGTAAAATTTTACATAGTTTTCCACTGGATGGCAAACGATGGCATTTTGTTTCAATACTCCACCGTTTGCTATCGTCTGTGGCAAACGATGTAAAATTTTACATCGTTTTCCACTGGATGGCAAACGATGGCATTTGTTTCAATACTCCACCGTTTGCCANGATTCAGCAGCTCTGGCCTTTTTAGCTTCTTCAGCTCTGGCGGCTTCAGCAGCTCTGGCCTTATAGGCTTCTTCAGCTCTGGCGGCTTCAGCAGCTCTGGCCTTATTAGCTTCTTCAGCTCTGGCTGCTTCAGCAGCTCTGGCCTCTGCAATAGCGTCAGAAGCCTTTTTTGCTTCTACAGCTCTGGCAGCTTCAGCATCACTTGCCACTTTAACAGCTTTATGTGCATCAGCTCTGGCAGATTCAACAAGTTTATTTAATTGAACAGCTTGAGCCTTTGTGGCAGCTTTAACTTCCCTTGCAATTTTATCATTCCTAGCAGCTTCTTCAATTCTAGCAGCTTCAGCAGCTCTGGCCTTTTTAGCTTCTTCAGCTCTGGCGGCTTCAGCAGCTCTGGCCTTATAGGCTTCTTCAGCTCTGGCGGCTTCAGCAGCTCTGGCCTTATTAGCTTCTTCAGCTCTGGCTGCTTCAGCAGCTCTGGCCTCTGCAATAGCGTCAGAAGCCTTTTTTGCTTCTACAGCTCTGGCAGCTTCAGCATCACTTGCCACTTTAACAGCTTTATGTGCATCAGCTCTGGCAGATTCAACAAGTTTATTTAATTGAACAGCTTGAGCCTCTGTGGCAGCTTTAACTTCCCTTGCAATTTTATCATTCCTAGCAGCTTCATCAATTCTAGCAGCTTCAGCAACTTCTGTTTGTTGTTTAAAAGGTGAGCTGAAATAGGGTGTTAACTTTTGTCCATTTTCACTGTCAATGTAATTGAACATGTCTTCAATCATTTCTTCCCTTTCCTGTGGTGTTACCTTATTGTCTATGTACAATTCCTTATTTTTACAAAACCTGTATAGAGTAGTAACTTCTGGATGCTTGCCATTTATATCTTCATGAATGTTCTTCTCCAGTTCTTCTTCATTTCTAGTAAAAGTCATGAGTACAAAAGCGTAATCATTAACTTCGTCTCCAAAGTACTCCATGACTCGTTGGAATTGGTCGTTCACATCTGCAATTCTTTTTGGATCTATTACGAAACAAACTGCATGAAACCCTGGATGCAGCTTTTTCTCTGTCTCTAAGAGTTGCTTCTTTAAATCTGCTTCACTTTGGCTGGAGGGATTCTTCACTGGGAATTCCACAATCTGTATTTTACGACCATCCAGGCTTGCACCACTCTAATAATACAAATTAAAATTATTAATTGGCAAAACTATCAATACTTTATCTGAAGTATTATGGGCTGTTCATCTTGGGTAAATGAATAATGGAAGCTGAATAATGTAATAGCTCAGAGATATTTAGAGATGTTTGAAATAATATATTGTTAAGATTATATTGTCAGCAGCATTTTTTTCTTCTGAAACAAATAACTATTTATTACTTTTTAAGGTTAAAAACAATTTAAATAAATGCAACATAAATAAATATTTTCCATTTTGTCAGGCCATTTAGCAAACAGTTGTTTGTTTGCTCTGTCTGTCTGTTTCAAATATTGTCTGCTTGCCAACTTTCCAGGCTATCAAAAGGTATCAAAATAACAAACGTTTATATATAGGAGACAGCTTATTTAGGTCTTTAAGGTCAAGGCTTTACTGAGATGTCCAGAGCCAGAAGGCGAAATATAGCCCTTTGTACTGAAGTGCCAGAAGTGGCCTTTTTGTGATCACATTATGTCCATCGCTTATGCTCATATACATCAGGTGCTTTGTCTGCCACTGCCATCAATATTTACCTTGAGCACATTTTTGCTTATGATATCTTTGCCAAGTTGAAAACTGGGTAGCATTGGGTAAAAAAATAGGTCACTAGGTTGAAATTACCCTTTCCCTGAGTCAATTGATTCCCCAATACATGCGTACAAACCCGACTCTTTCGATAACTGCAGACACATTATGATTGTTCTTATATATATTCATCACCCAATAGTCCCATATAATCACGACTATCATTTTAAAATCAAGTTCTTGCAAATATTTGCAATTAAAGTGTTCAAAATTGTCATATACACAAACATTGGCCATATTTCTCCAGTATCAAATGAATGTTTGCTAATGTCAATATTCAAAGATTTTATGAAATATACATCTGATTGGGACAGGGTTGTTCCCTCTGAACAAGGGTAAATCACCTCACAATGTGCACGTTTATACTATTATAAAGAGCAATCAATGAGGCCTAAATTAAAATTAAGTTTGTTTGCCCTTTACCGACCGACCCACTTTATACCCTCCGACCCAAATTTTTTTATTGCGATTTATGAAAACGTATTTTTTTTTTTTCGGTTTTTCGCCGATCATAAAAGAGCCGACTTCAATATTTAGTCGTGCACGTTATCCCTGTCCATTCTTATCGCCCCTGACCGATCTATGTTGCTGCGATATGGGAATTTCATATGCCTCAAGGTTACACTACACTAAATCATTTTGTATCCCTCCGTGGTCCGTTCGAAAGTAGTGCCTATTTCTAAAGAGTTCCTTTTCTCTTCGGGTTTAAAAGCAATTTAGCGATCGCACCCATGCCTTTTGCAATTATTTTCTGCATCCTATGTTTGTCTGCAACATTTTGGTGCATTTCATTGGGGATTACGTTGAAAGATGAACGTTTGGGATGCTTTTATTGACGTACGGGGCTTTTGTCGAAATTTCAATTCCGAAACTCTGTTTTCCGAGGGTGCTTGTCGTTGAGAGAATTTTTTTTCTTTTAGAAGTTGCAAGACCATATATTTTTGAGTGCATTTATTGAAAGAGGACCGATTTATCTTTAAAATGATACCGGTCTTGCAAAATTTGAGATATAGGAAATATAAGAAAAATGCTTTGTAAGTTGGCGGTTTTATAATGGGACCCTATGGGAAATGGAATTAGTGTATTATAACCTTAAAAAAGCGCATATACCGAGTCTTCGGGGCCAATATTTATAGAAAATCACTATTAAGATGTGTTATTTTATTGATTGGATTACTTTTAGCGGGAAAACATATGATTTATATAATAATGGATGTGTTTTCTACTTTTTTT
>VMBQ01002375.1:62458-76258 GCA_007657795.1 Dreissena rostriformis
ATTATTATTATTATACCGGATTTATATAGCGCCCTTTTCATACAAGAGTGCACGTTCAAAGGCGCTTTACATAAGAACATTTGACGTATCGCAGATACGAATACATTTTGCAACACAGTTTTAAAAGAAATCGATCAAAGCTACTCAATTATACTATAAAACTACTCTATTATACTTATACTATAAGTGCTACGTACTTAAAAACATGCATAGTAACCCTAGATTAGAAAGATCAACAAGACACTATAAAACTACTCTATGTGTATAGCTACAAGACAATTATTGACAAAATAAAAATCTAAAACTTAAACTATAAGTACTACGTAAAAAACAAGAACAAAAAACATTTTTTTTTTCCGTCGTTTTAGTATTATTACTATATTAGTCTTTATCTATTTATTTATTGGTGTAATTTTCCTATGTATCTTAAAGCGCAGACGAGGAAACCGCGAACGTTCGTTATAGACAGCTCCCTCATCTTTGTCTTGTTTATAGTATTGTTTATTTACTTTTTATGTATTGACGTCAACAATGTGTTATTGAACACTGCACTGTAATGTACTACCAATCCAAAGTCAATTTGGACCCCAAATACAAATATAGGTTCTCGGCGTGCACATTACATGCAGTGTTTCTATATCTATTTATTTATTGATGCAATTTTCCTCTTGTCATAAGTACATAAGATTTGAATTTATGTCAGCTAATAATTATGTAGATATCTGGTTGCGATTTTGTGAGGGCTATACTGTAGCCTGATGATCACAATGTGATATCGTAATTCTCACAGAAATCTATTCCAGAAATTTGGTAGTCAGTAAATGAGTCATACATTATTAATTTGAATCTTTAAAAATACATATATCATGAATTGCCATTATTGATCTGAGTTTTTATTTATTTATTTATTTATTGATTTTAGTTTTCCTATAGGGCCGGGATAGTATGGTTAGGTTCAGTCCGAGCCGGGCCCAGGCGACCATTTTGAGACGGAAGCGGCGTTACGGAAAGAAGTCGTTTCATTGGTTGAAAATAAAATTGGTAATATTGTTTTATAATTTCAACCAATCGACAACAAGATAAAATTCACCGTGTTGTAACTATAAAATGGAGACTGTGTGAACTTAAAAATAACATATTTGGTGTATTTTCTCCTTCTTCTGAGTATTTTTGTTCTGACATTATTTAGATCCACCAAGTCGTTCGCACACAGTGTAAAACAAAGGCTTATTGCCGACAACTAAGCATAATAACATAAATAATTTTTCTTGAATAATACAGAATAATGTTCACTAAATTGATTGAATTTCATAACTATTTATAAACTAAAAACTTAATCTATGACTTTATCAACGATTCATCTCGTTCATTCAGTAAATCCGACAGTTTGTATAACATTCATTGGGATGTATTTTTAAATAAAGATTGTCACGTGTCATTAACCCTTTGCATGCTGGGAAATTTGTCATCTGCTAAAATGTTGTCTGCTAAATTTCTAAAATTAGCATTTTCTTTGATTTTTTTTCAAAAAATACTATCAGAATAGCAAACAGTTTGGATCCTGATGAGATGCCACGTTCTGTGGCGTCTCATCTGGATCCAAACTGTTTGCAAAGGCCTTCAAAATCCGGTTCCAGCGCTCAAAGGGTTAACGTCATGTCCGAACAAATATAAAAGCGGATATGCTGTCATAAACCGAAAGAACGGTATAACTGTATCGTTCTAATTCAAGGAAAAAGACACCAAAATCTTGTAAAAAAATATTAAGTTTGTTATAAAAGTTACATTTCAATGTCTGTTTTTCCTTAATAGACAATCAATTATCCTTTCATTGCCTTCTTATAACAACACTCGCTAGCTTAGTGTTGTTTTTAACACCTTATCAGCAATAAAGATCTATTGACTTCTTCACGCGCTCATGCTTTGTCATTATGACTGCAGCCAATAATTGCTACTAATACACATTCTTATTGTTACGTGCACCTGTTTGGTTTGTGTTTTTACATTTTGCTACTCGAAACGACTGACACGTGACCGTTGTTTTCAGTTCAAACATGACTTTCGGAGTGAAATAAACTGGCAGTTGGCCGTTATGTACAATTGACCGTTATTCTCAAGTGTAATATAGAGTGATTTTCGTCGGGTGAAATCCAGACTGACCGTTGTCTGCAATTGACTGTTATTCTCAAGTGATCGTAAGGTCAGTTTTGACTGTAAAAGAAATAAGAAACTGCTAATAACTCTAAGAAAATTATTACTAAAGCAAACACAAATCTTAAAAACTGGCTTAAAACTAAACTGAGCCTTTGGATTTTTTTTATTTTTTTTTATGCTTCCAGTATGGTGGCATATAGCAGTCAGACTGTCCATCAGTCAGGCATTTTGTTTCTGGATTTTTGGCCTGAACGCTTTCATATATTTACCTGATTTTTGGTGTGTGAGTCTACCAGCATGACTTACAGAATGATCAAGTTCGAGTTTTGTTTCAGTCCATTGATTTTTGGCAAAAATTGCGTGCCTTAGAATAACAGTAGTCCAGACTGTTTTCCTTAAAGTTTAAAACCGTGCAGATATTAACCTGATTTTTGGTGTGTGAGTCTACCTACATAACTTACAGATCAAGGTCGAATTTTGTTCCGGTGTATTGATTTTTCGCCAAGTGACCGGCCTTTGACTTCCAAATTTTCTAAAAAATAATACGTTTCCTGAAATTTCATGTTCAATGTGTGAGTCTACCTAAATGACTTACAGACCAAGTTTGAGTTTTGTTCAGGTCCATTGAATTTTGATGAAATTAAGGGCCTTGGACTTAAACAAATTCTCGAAAATAGCTGCTGTAGGGCTTAAAAGTTCAGTAGTTGGCATTGTGTTACACAAACACAGCTCTCGTTTTTTAATGAAATTTGGGACTGTCACTCTGTTATTTTCTGTCCAGCAACTTCCTAAATCGTCAGCAATGTCATTAATATGGCCTCAAACAGATTGTGACCAACTCATTTTTATCATTAACCAATGGCGTTTTTAAGTTTTGTTCTTTTGCGAGGAGATACTCTTGATGACATAAAATTTGCAATCCCCACTGTTACGTGTAGAAGATAACGCCATCTTGGAAAACAAATGAAATCCTCTTCAATACAGAGAAATACTACAAATGCATTATTTTATCGATTGACTAAAATGGACGCGCCATATTTGATTCAACAAAACAAAAAACTGATCTCAAATGGAAGTTTGATTCGGACTCTATAAACTTTGAGGAGTTTCATATTATCAATTTCAACCAAACATCAACTTCCAGAAAGGTCTAGTTTTTTGGGATCAAACAACTTCCATGGTTAAATGAGACTTCAACACATGACTTTTTAAAGCTACGAAGCATAAGTGCAATATAAGAATGTTTTTTTTAATATTACCTTGTCATAAGGACTTTGTATCTATTTCATCAGCTGAAGAAGTGCTTTGGGAAAAGAGAAGGAAAAACAAGCCATGGGTGACGATCAAAATCATGCACCTATGGGACAAAAGAAGAGAGCTGAGACATGAAAAGTACACCAGCCTGGACTCTATGGCAAATTACCAGAAAGCGAACAGGGAGGGAAGGCAGAAGATGAAAGAGGCCAAGGAGGCATGGCTTGAGTAATAATGTACCATCATCAACAAAGAGATGACCGCAGGAAACATTAAGAAGGCCTATAGCACCCGCAAGACCCTCACGAAGACCAGTCAGCTCAAGGCCAGTGTTATATCAGACGCTAATGAGAATCTCCTTACCAAGAATGCTACAGTCGGGAACAGGTGGACTGAATACTGATATGACCTCTACAACTACCCGCTTCAACCAGACTCCAGTTTTTTTCAAAACGATTCCAGACCAGAAGGGGACGACGAAAGTCCATCCACACTAAAGGCAGAGGTGGAGGAGGCAGTGCGTAGTCTAAAGGCAGGATAATCATGCTATGCATCAACCTTAATCGATTGAAAAGTCAGGCCGATGAATTGCTGGCTGAAGAGCAGGCAGGATTCAGAGCTGGGCGGAGCACAGTGGAACAAATCTTCTACTGCAGAATCATGATTGAAAAACACCTGCATCACCAATGTGAGCTCTACCACAACTTCATTGACTTTAAGAAAGCTTTCGACCATGTGTGGCATAAAGGCATATGGCATGTTAATGAGAGGATTCAACATTGATAAAGGGCTGGTGAAAGTCATTCAAGAACTCTACGGAAATGCCAGCAGCGTAGTACTTCTCAACGGACAGAAGGGGGACTTCTTCAGGACATCGGTGGGTTTCCGTTGAGATGTTTGGTCTCTCCTGTCCTGTTCAACCTTTTCCTTGAGAAGATAATGCAGGAGACTCTCCATGACCACCACACATCTATCTCACATCTAAGTCCAAGGCCCATGACTTTGCCAAAAATCAATGGACCAGAACGAAACTCACATTTCATCTGTAAGTAGACTCACATACCAAACATCAGCTCAATATCTGAGAGCGTTGCGTAAAAATCCTCTGGAAAACAGTTATTATAGAGTCCAAGGCCCATAACTTTGGACCAGAACGAAAATCACACTTCATCTGTTAGTCATGTAGGTAGACTCACATACCAAAAATCAGGTCAATATCTCAAAGTGTTGCATAAAAAATCTCCGGAAAGCGGTTATTATAGAGAACATTTATTTTCTAAGTCCAATGCCCATAACTTCGCCAAAAATCAATGGACCAGAACAAAACTCACACTTCATCTGTAGGTGATGTAGGTAGACTCACAAAACAAAAATCAGCTCAATATCTGAAAGCGTTGCGTAAAAAACTTCTGGAACGCAAGACGGACAGACGGACAGACAGTTCGACTGCTATATGCCACCCTGCCTGGGGCATAAAAACTATTCAAAGTATCCATTTGAAAATGGTGGTACTCAATAAAAAAAAAAATATAGTTAATTCAGTATGTTTATGTGATCATGAATCTCTTACATTTCTATTGACATCATTGTCATCATCATACACAAAATCTGTACATGGCTAATTTGACGAGGCAAGATAGTCGTCTAAACTACTTTTGTGAAGCTCTTTATTCTATCTTCATGTGTCTGTACGCCTTACCGAGTAGGGCTTTTGCATTGGTTGAAAGATCAATTGCCTAACTTCATGAAAAAGATTTATCTTTGCTTGGCAAAAATGTTGACAGACTTGGTAATGTTGGAAGTTGCATTCACCAAAATTTGTTATATGCTTTGCATTTGAACAGAACTTTGCATCTCAGTAAATGCTATATCAGAGACTCGCATTTTACGGGCAGATGCATGTCTTTCAAAATCTCATTCATTTTGTAATTGTGCAAACCATTTCTGAAGGAACTGTAAAAAATTTCATAAGCTCATTGTTCATCTTCTTTTAAACTGGGTCTGAGTTACTGAAACGTTCCATATAATTCTGGAAACAGGGTTTGAACTGACATTTTCATGGTCAACTTTATCATAAGACTGTTCCTCGTCATACTATTGGTCCTAATCAACACTTATAGTAATAATACTGAGCAGACTAAGTTTTCCAATACTTTCCTTCTGACTCTTCAAATGTTTATTTAGCTCTTGTAATATTAGTGTTTTACCCAGCTACTAGATTCAAATACTAATACATGTACGAATCGCCTATTAGATGTGAACGCCTAAGGAGTAAATCAAGAACAGTCGGAGCGTCACAGACAATTATTGTGGCTTTTTATGTCCACCAGTCTATACTTGGGGACATATTGTTTTTGCCCTGTCTGCTTGTTGGTTTGTTAGTTTGTTGGTTTGTTGGTTTGCTCAAACTTTAACATTGGCCATAACTTTTGCAATATTGAAGATAGCAATTTGATATTTGGCATGCATGTGTATCTCATGGAGCTGCACATTTTGAGTGGTGAAAGGTCAAGGTCAAGGTCATCCTTCAAGGTCAAAGGTCATGTTAATATATTCTGAAATTCAGTCAATTCTGATACAAATAACACACTAATTTGTCAAATATTGCTACCTGTAGCAATAAAGCTGACTTATTGTGACAATGCAGTCTCAGTTCCAAAGAAACTAATCTGTTTTAGAAAATTTATCAATCACTGCTCTCACTGAGCACTAGCCGAAGCGTCTACTCACAAACTTGTACCTAAATCCCACTCACAAGTTAACGAACTGCTCGTGCACATCCCATTTGAGCACAGAAGTTGTATCACATTAACAAAAAAGAATTGAATTTTACTGTGCAGCATTTAGATCTATTTTAAATATTGAAAGAACTCACAGTTACGTTTTACCTACCTGTATTTGTTGGCATGCATTTTCTACTTTGGAAACATTTTCAGTGAACACTTTTTTTCCCAAAAGTGAGTTCCCTGTTGAACTTTTTCCATGGCCTGGAAGTCCGATTAGGAGGATTCTTAGATCTTAAAATACAGAAACAATATTTATATAACATTGTTTTTAACCAGGTTTTCCGAAGGAAAAAACTGGTTATTAGATTGGCGAATGCGTGCGGGCTGGCGGGCTGGCTGGCTTGTCCGGGCCATAACTATGTTGTTCATTGTCAGATTTTAAAATCATATGGCACATTTGTTCTTCATCATTAGACGGTGTGTCGCGCGAAAGAATTACGTCAATATCTCCAAGGTCAAGGTCACACTTTGAGTTCAAAGGTCAAAAATGGCCATAAATGAGCTTGTCCGGGCCATAACTATGTCATTCATTGTCAGATTTTTAAATCATTTTGCACATTTGTTCACCATCAATGTACAGTGTGTCCCGCGAAAGAATTACGTATATATCTCCAAGGTCAAGGTCGCCACAACTAAAAATATATTGATTTTGAAACAAGGGGGGTAATTGTGATGAACAATCAGTAGCAATTCACATTTTGAGTTGCAGTTGTCTCCCTTTATCATACTTTTTTATTGAAAACCTGGTTTTGTGACAATTTTGTCCCTTGTTTATTTATATTTTAGGATATTTTATGCAATTAAGAGACCTTGGTGGACCAGATACTTTGTAAACCAATCTTTTAGAAGTTATTTAAGGAAATTGTAAGTGCAAATTTATAAAAAAAAAATACAAATCCATTTTCAAGCACTTACAGCCACACACCTTATTTTGCATAGTAAATTTAAGTATAAATAAGAAACATATTTTATCTATGCCAATTACAATATATCTGGTGGTTACAAGGTAGAAATCCGTCTTTTTTGCGCTTTAAAACATAAAAATAATCGCGTTTGTCGAAATGGACGTATACGTCTAGAAATCCTACTTTCGGTTTTAAAAGCGGAACTGTTATAAAATGATAAATTATTTGCTAACTAGGCTATAGATTTAATTTTATCCATGCCAATTAGAATATATCTGGTGGTTACAAGGTAGAAATCCGTGTTTTTGCGCTTTAAAACTTTAAAATAATCGCGTTTGTCGAAATAGACGTACACGTTTAGAAATCCTACTTTTGGTTTTAAAGCGGTAATTCCCGGTTGAAAAATAAGAAATAATTTGCTTACTAGGCTATAGATTTAATGAAAATTTTAAACACTTTCAAATTGCATCTACATGTATTGATTGACATGTACTTCATTTCAAGGTGTGTGGCTTTAATAGTTTACCAAAAAAAGTAATCTGATATGAAATTCCTTCAGTTTATTGTGAGTTTTCCTTGCCATTTTTGGAAATGGTGTCTGGTCAATGGGGAATATATATAATCGACAAAATAGTCAAACTGGGTATGTGGATTTAGGGCCATGTACACCCTTGTCAAAAAATAACCCACTTTCATACCAAAACACACTTAAACCAACATAAAACTGTGTTTTTTCTTAGTTTTTCTTAGCAAAAGTTGGTTTAGTAAGTGCCATGTTTCATGTTGTCTTGAAAGTATAATAAAGTTTCACAAACTATTTGGGAATCCCATCATGAATGATACTTCTATTGTTACTAAATCCATATAAAAAAATTTCCCACTCCTCCAAGTGTCCATTGATAATTTTGTCAATTTAATATGTATTTAAACTGTGAAAATTTTTAATGCACACTATGACTTTGATCCTTAAACAACCATAATACTCAAAATCAACGATAACTTCGTAAAATAAAGTTAACCCATAAAAAATCAGTGTTCCAAATAGCAATAGCCAAAATTTCAACGCTAGACATGGTCTGGTAACATTGGTTAAACGAGATACAAAATATTCATCTTTATTTTTTTGTGTGACATAATAATACATTTGAATTTGCAGCGACGATATCCGAAGATTTACGAGCGAACACGAGATTGGCTTTGGGCAGCGTCGGAAGCATGACAAAGTTGTCCGTTATCTACTGGAGTTTGAAAAGTAGGACACTTGTATTTATTAGTTTATTAGTTCAAACAGTGTTTACTGTATTGCTTTGTGTATGTAATTGAAATGGTGTGTATGCAATCGCTTGTACCTGCCTCTAAAAGAACTGCACAATATAATTCTTATAGTACCGTGATAATAAATAAAAATAGCTTGCATAAATTATGCAAATTAACGCAAACGGAATTAATCTGATCCAGACTTGAGATCATCCATAAAACAAAACAAGATGACATCGTGAAACAAGTTTTAGAAGCTAAAAAGTTGCAGAATGTTTGTATTTTATTGTTTTATACCAATGTTACTTGTTTTAGGGTCTTCCTGTTGTAATTAACCTTCGTATGGCACTTTTTGTTGTTGGAAGTTTTTATATAGCATAATAGTATTGGGCAGTGTTTTCGGATCTTTAAGAAAATGACATGATTGTTGCACACAATATGTTTTCTCAACGTGATGATCATTAATTTTGTGCTAACATGATTACACAAATAAGGCCCTGGAACAAACTTGTATTTTACTTTGATTTCCTTATAAGGTAAGTGAAATGTCTATGACCTTGACCTTGAAATATGATGATTATTTGTCCATATTTATTTCAAAACCCATGATTGACATTTTGAGAGGTACAAGAAATGTCCCACACATTCACACATTAACACACACATACACATTTAGACATCATTGGTTAACATTACATGCCCTTCTGCCATATATATGGCCGGGGCATAAAATGGCTTCATGATAACATTATGCAAATGGTATTCAGACTGAAATATAGTCCTTACCTTCTTTGGACCTCTTACATCCCAAACCTAAGATATGGATGTAATAAAATTCTTTAGCTTTCTGTTCTATCCTTCTTGTGTATTTGTTTTGGAAATATGGTCTTGATGCTTTTGTATTGGCGTCATCCACTGCTGTTAAAATATTTAAAACCATTTCTTCTATAATATCTTTGGAAGCTTTGTTTTGGATGAACAACAGTTTGCCTTTACATCGTTTGATTAGCAATTGAAATGCTTTTTGTCCTTCTTCTTCTGTTTTTTTTGTTTGCGCTTCACTTATGTAGTCTTTCATTTCTTCTTCTGATTCCATGTCCGTCATAATGACAAATGCATAATCATCAACGCCTTTACCAAAAAATTTGAAAAAAATGTCCACAGTTTTAACCAATGCAGCAGTAAACCGATCTGGACGCAGCACCAAGCAGATAGCATTGAAGCCGGGCGTCGTCATCTTTAAACAATGGTACATTATTTTATACACAAATGTGTCCTTGTAGGATGTATCAAAAAATCCAGGAGTGTCCACAACTTCTAATTTTCTTCCAAATCTTTGATATGTCTGAAATGTGTGTGTTACTATTTTATTTATGTTACGCAACATGCAAATACATTTATAACAACTTAACAACCTTTTGCCAGAAAAGGAAACATAAATAAATGTATTTAGTTTTCTTACTGCTGGTGGCTGTGACCGGGCGGGCAGAAGATTGTTTTGATAATTATTTGTTTGTGCAAATCAAAATGAAAATTAAGTTAAATTTAAATGTCAATAATAGTCATTTTTGCTCTTATTTATATGTTTAAGATGACTGTTTCTAGAAACTAATAATACTACAATTGACAAAAACTTGAAAGCATGTAGACAATTATGATAATGAAACTAAATACTCCTGTGAAGAGCAATGTGTGGTTTATTTGCAAGTTTATTCAAATTGAGGTCAACTTATGGTCATTGATTAAACAAAATTGAAAAAGTCTAAACCTAAAGTTCATTATATTCATGTCTTCATGTTCAAGATCATTGTCACATTTTTTATCATATGCTTTAAAAAGTGGACTTTTGTAAATCGTGTAAGGATCAGAAATGAGTTAAATATGGGTGTTTTCTTAAATAACTCTTATCATAAAAAGTTTATTACGCTGATTATAGCTTTCAGAATAAATAACTTTAAAAAAAAATCAAAAAAAATCAGATAGTGTCAAAACTCCCTAGTTGAAGCCTTCTTCCATATAGACACACATTGCCAACATCATTCTGCATATACTGGCAAAAAAAAATGAGTAAAATTTGTTAGACATTTTCAAATTAAAAATTGAATTAATCAACTCGCTTAAAGAGTACGCAAGCAATTCAAATCACTGTTGAAGGTAAAACAAATGAGTATTCATATGAATCATAGTATTCTATGTAAATACTTTCATTTTTTCCCCCAAAGATTTTCAAATAACAACAATGAAAAGGATGGTTTGAAAGAGTTTCATTCTCAAAGACAAGGTCACTAGGTCCAAGGTCACATATAGAGGTCATTTGGCAAATTTAGGAAACTACCACTTTGAAATAAGTGTGACATTGCCACATGGGTGGACTTTGAAATGCACCGGCAGGAGTGACAGGCATTGTTTGACAGATCCTGGAATAAGAGTCAGGTACTTTAATGAAGGTCAAATGTCAAGGTCAAAGGTCAAAAAAAGGTTTTGAGCAGAACTAAGATTTTCAAATAATTTGGGGTAGATAACAAATCTGTTAAGAGGGAGTGTTGGTCCCAAACAACAGGCTTATCTTTGAGGAAACGACACTTGTGTATAGGTCATTAAACACTGTTGAGGCAATTGTTTGCTGAATCAATATTTAGACAATAAAATACTGCAGAGCTAGGCCTGACGTCTATAATCGGCCTGCTGCCTACATAACGGCTCAAGTAACTTTTGTCTGAGGGTCGTTATTGAGCTAAGGCCGATTATAGACATCTGGCCCAGCTCTGCCGTATTTTATTGTTAATATTTCATATCATCCTATTTTGTTCCTTCACTAAATTTCACTAACAAATTTTATAACCAAACCAGCTTTCCATACTTTTATAAGCTCGGCTGTTTTCATAGAAAACCCGAGGTATTGTCATAGCCAGCTCGTCCTTCCGCATCGTCGTCGTCCGAAAACTTTAACATTGGCCATAACTTTTGCAATTTTAAAGATAGCAACTTGATATTTGGCATGCATGTGTATCTCATGGAGCTGCACATTTTGAGTGGTGAAAGGTCAAGGTCATCCTTCAAGGTCAAAGGTCAAAAAAACAAAATCCAGCACCCACAGCCGAGCGTTGGTACCCGATACGCGGTGCTCTTTTTTTCTTTTAACTGGTCAAGAAAATTATCATTTATCTTGTGTGACGTTATTTCTGTGAGGAAAACAGTCTTGAATTTCGGTACAACATTTCAAACGTAGTTTTTGTTTGTTGTTTTAATCAGAAATTATTATAACAAAAAGATAGCATCAAACAAATCCAAAACATATTCTTGATTTTGTGTTTGTTATGCATATTTTGAAACTTACAAATTAAATCGCTGTGACAATAATTCAATTTAGTAAATCGTGTTTTTGTTAAGAATTTTCAGCATTCAATGCAAACATTTCCAAAACACAGTATGGTTGAAATAAAACACAGGTACTTGAAAAAAAAACTTTTTTTGGTCCTTCTATATATAATTTATTATATATATAAGGACCAAAAAAATTTTTTTCAAGTACCTGTGAAATAAAACTTAGGTTTATGGATGGAAGAACAGAAAATGAAAGTGCAGCATATCATAATTTTATGGTCATAAGCATTGGATTAAAGTTGGCATGTAGGTAAGCATGTTTTATAATATTTTGTATGATGACTGCTTTTTATTCTTAAATAATTTCATCAATCTTATTTAAGGTTTCAAATGTAATCCATGTTTAATTAACTCAAATTGTGTGCTACATTTAATTATATTTATTTTCGGCTAAATTTTGTTGATCACAGTGAGTGTTGACACCATTTTGTTCCGAGTTGAAGTCGGGCGATCTGATTATTTTCAAATATAAAAAATCTGCTTAGGGCTGATATGGCTATATTTACCATGCCAATTATCAAGGAATAACGCTGCTTATGATGTAAATTTTACACTTTTTACAGTAAGGATATGTAATATGAACAATTATCATAAAATGGTTCTGACTGGCTTTCAAGGGTATAAATGATTTATTGATTTGTGCTTGCATTTAACTTAAAACATTTACACCACTACTTTTACATTTTAAAACCTAACTTATCTGTAATCTTAGGGGCCGATCTCAGGTTTGCAATAAAGGGCAATCATGGCCATCTTGTTTACAACATACCAGCCTCTTGAGCTCCTTTGTAACAGATATCATGCTCTTTTTTTCCTTAAATCCTTCTTCTCTTGTTATTCCCAGAAGCGAGTTCCCAGTTGCACTTTTGCCATGGCCAGTATGACCAACAAGAAGTATTCTTAGATCTGGATAAAATCAGAAAAGATTATGCTTTAATCTGGTAACTTACCTGATTGTTATAATATTAAGAAATAAAATAAGCTTTTTTTCATGATTTCAAGATACAAATCTCTATATGATACTTTTCCTTAGAACACAATTTGTACATTACCACTAGTGCATTTCATTTGTTTCGGTACTACAACTGCTTCTGGCCGGTCTGCAAAAAATCAAAGTGCAAATCAATACAAATACTATTATAACTTAAAAACATAAGAGAGCTCTGCATGAGCGTACATCTTTGTCATTTAATTGGACCTTTGATTGAATGATTTTTCCCTGCTACATGTAGTTCAAAATAATTTCTATTAAACTGTGATATTAATACCTTGCACTGTGATATATATGTGTAAAAGGAAACAAAAAATATATTTTTAAAGAAATAGGGGATTGATATCAATTGATCTTTGTTGTTGAAAACAATTGTCAATAAAATCAAAGAGTGATGACTTATGCCAGGGATGTCTTTCTGAACAATTCTAAGCAAAATCAATCCACAAAATTGTTAATGAGTACAATTATTGTAGTTTACAATCTTATCAGAGACCCTACTCCAAGAACGTAAATGGCCAATGAAGACAAGTTTTTGTGAAAACAAGCTTGGAGATACAAAATGTTGTTTGTCACTCTGTTGATCACTCCAGATATTAATTAAATCTTGGTTCAGCGTCTGACAAGTACTCATGTATGACAGTCAGTTGGCTGACTCCTTGAATTGCACTTAGCCTGCATGTTCAGCCTGAGTGTAACTTTTTAACAAGCGCAATATGCCCTGGCTTCTCTAGTTTTAACTAATGATTTACAGCTTTAGGCATACAAATATCAGGATAGAGCACAACAACACTTATATGATATATAATATACTAGTGCACAGAATGGAATATGGTAGTTTTACTAGATATGAGAACATAGCCTTGAAGTACAAACGCTCTGGCGCTTACAATCTGTTAAATATAAGAGGGCAGACACAAACTGTATTGATGTCCAGAGTTAAGTGTGAAACTGTTGTATACATTTAGCATTATTTATAAGATATGAAATCGTATCGAGCTGAACACGCCGTAACATTGTTGCAAAACACACTGCTTTATCCCTTCTCATAAAAGCCCATGCAGAATTG